>JAZBHA010000273.1:0-39476 GCA_037464855.1 Iselma pallidipennis | reverse complement strand
TAGAAGACAATAAGAAGTCTTTATATGCCAATTCGTTCTTATTGAACGTCTAAGAAACTGGAAATTATTACACTGCTGCACTTGCGGATTTGTTTGAAGTCTGGCTTCGAGCCCGTTTTTGCATAAAATATGGTTATTCAGTTCGTGTCATTTTTCTTTTGAAAGCCGCCAAAGTATTTTGCACACTAAATTCCCGAATCCTGCCAATATCGGTGATGTGTAGCGGAAAAAAAAGAAGAAGTAAAAAAGAAAACGTACAGTAACAAAAAAAGTCCTAAAATTACTACTTTAATTTATTAATATATTTCGTGTTTTATTGTAGGTATTAACAACTTATAGAGTCAAAACAGATTTTATGAAAATAGATTTTCCTGCCGATTTGATCCTTGAAAGCATCCAATGTAATTTGATACGATAGTGTGAAAATCCGATTGGTACATCTAAGAGATCAAATGCAAATCTGCATATATCTATCTCTTTGAACAAATATATCATTTAAATTCATATTGAGAACGTTGCATATTTGTATCTGTATTCAAACTTTCACATAAAATTCAAATTGAAATGCATTCATAAGTAAACTTCATACTGGAAATTTAATAAAATTATATACAGAATATGCAAATTTATCCAGACATATTAACGATTAACGTATTGTTTAACTTATTTTTGTATTAGTTATCAAACAGGGTTTAATTAAGGAAATCATAGAAACAACAATAAATTTATAGCTGTGAGTATCTGCTAGATTGGCTCGATCAACCAAAATCAATAACAATAAAATTTAAATTTATTTTGTAGAATAACAGTAACAGAAAACTGGAAAACAGTTCGACCAGATTGTTGTCTATCACCATTCGTTTCGATCGTCTTTGTTAACCAAAACTAGAATGTCTGTCGTGTGTCAGAAATGTTAAACCGATTGAGTTTCTTGTCTTATCTTACAAGACAATCATACACAGATTTCTAAAACTGTCAAGAAATCGTGGTGGCATTCTACTGATTTTTTTCTTATATCTCTGAGTAGATCTTCCGGACTATGTTCCGGAACTGCTCCGATTCGAATGCAACAACAATTATAAAGACGCATGCCTAGTTTACTACAAGGAACACGAGCCCATTCTAAGACAGGACGACATAAATTAGGCCTCTGTAGACATCTAAATAAGTGACTGTTATTGTTTGGAGGCAAGTAATTAATCCTAAAATGGTTCTGGATCTTTCCTTTTCACTCCCACCCTTTGCTTTCTTCTTTTCAACATCTAGTAATGATTCAAAAATATCAAGTTTTTCTTTTAAAGAGTCACAGTTTTAATCAACTTCATGACTTGTTGGAAATTTCATAGAATTTATTATTAATTAAAAAAAAATTTTAAGGATCCTGTAAGTAAATAAAAGAGCTGCTTAAACGAAGAACACTCTCTCTTCCTGCTGTTCTGTTTACTGTTCAAAAAGAAATACAATTGAAAATCAAATACAGAATGTTCAAATATTAATCTCTCAATTAAAATGGTTGCTTATTTGTCTTTAATTATTACCGAAACTGTACTGAACTGGTAAATCGATAATACTCGACGACTCGTTCCATCATTCTATCTGAAAGGATGATTTACCAAACGAAAATTGATTATATTGTAACACAAACTCATGTTAAGTTGAGGACTATTTTTTTTTTTGTGAAGGCGTTTTAACACAAATAAAAAATGACAGTTTCAACTACAAACACACACACACACACACACACACACACACAGAGAGAGAGATCGGACTGATATTTCAGGTAAAATAAGGACTAGGATTGGTAGCAGCTGTGACTCAAACTGTTTTCGCAAACACGTGTACTAGATTGCCCTTCTATGTTCAACGGATGCCAACATATATTACCTAATGTGGAGACATCCTTAAAATCCCTGTTTCTATCTCCCTCACTTCTCTACTATCTCTAGAACATGTCTAATGTCCTGCGGTCCAGTAGGACATTGTCGTAAAAAAGGAAAATGAAACAAAACTACAACCGACAAATTTATAACAACAATAATTTGGACAAAACTGTGTTTTATTTATCATTAGTTTTCTCTAAATGCAATACAAGTCGGTTATAACGACACCTCGGTAATTGCGACAAAACTAATACAGTCCACTTCATTTAATGATATCACTCAAAGAAGACACTCGGGTACTACCTAGGTTTTATCACAAAAGCTTTGAAAGTTTTTAGTTGAACAAGGTATTTCTGTTATTAAAGCTTAGTTGCGTAATTATCTTGTAGCTTGTAAAGGTATTATAGGTGCAAAAATTTGCTTTTATAGCAAATTTTGTTGCAAATCCTAGCAACTTTAATAAACTACTGTTATTGAAGCGAACCAAGTAATACTTTATGGTTGAAGACTTCCTGATTTTATTTTACACTACACCTTGATTGTGACAAAGTTTGTCATAAAAGCTTAATATCGAAAAAAAGCAAACGAAAAAAGAAGTGGAAACCGTAATAATAACTTTCAAAAACCCTGAAACTGCTCGGTAAGCTTTTGTAGGGTTTAGTTTGTTAATATTTAATAATTTATAATTCATGTAGAACGGCTTCTAATTTCGATCAATATTACCAATTTGCTGTTTTAATTTATATGAACACTGAGTATATGAAAAAGTAATAAGTTGAAATTTAAACACAGTATAGCTAAACAGAGCCTGCAAAAGGTCCCCCCACAGTATAATTTGGTATATTAACATTCCGCTTGATTCGCTTATTATTTACAAGTCTTCCGTCAGGCCTTTAAATTTGTTCTTAAAATCGCCTCCATTCTCGTTCTAATTAATTAAATTCTTTGCCAAAGATGTCTAATTAAATTGAAATTTCAAATGGATTTTTTCACTTTTCAGATCTTAACATATTCCACTTTTACTTGAATCAAATTTAAGATTACGACAACTATAAAAGAGATCCTTCGATAGAATTTAATGTATGTTGAAGCCAATAGTCGATGTATAGTATTTACTGGATATATCCAAATATGTGTTTACAGTTTTCGACCTTTTATCTGATTTAAATCTAGGGAAGTGTACCGGATGAATGTCTATCTGACCACAAAGATTTGCCGAGATAAGGCAAATCTTATTACGACTGCATAAATTTATGAAGTGAAAAGGTATAAAGTTCCCAAGCTACAGGATTACTTTCTAGCAAAATGTCCGGTTTTACTAGCAGATTTTTATTAAATTTACTAGTTAGTTTAGTTAGTTGTAAATTTTCCACAATGTTTGTCTTAACGTATGTCGAGTAAATATTAGTCGTAATTAATATCACACGTAAGGAGCTAATGAGGTTCAATTATGATACATCCTACTAAATATATCACACATTTGGTGATCGATATCTCATATGTGTACGAAGGATTGAATTCGATGTTTACAGACCTAAGTAAAGACTGGGGGAGATTGTTTAATTAAGTTCCTCACGAAAAATTCACCTGACGCCAAACAACAATTTGCTCATTAAATGGTGAATGAAGAGGGTGGAAACTCTTGTGTGAAAATTTTTAACGGGTCGAAAAAAAAACCTAAAGTGAGGTGAATTGAAACATACACACTACAAACAAACAAAAATAAAACGGGAGAGCCAACCACCACATAATCCACAAGCTACAGTTTCCAATATTTATATTTCGTAATTTTAGACGGCTATCTTATTTAAATTTAATCCTTTGAAATTTACCTTTATAGGTAAGGATATCTATTAACGAAAGAAGTTCAACTGGACGAACATGTTCTCTATAATGGCAGAAAATCGACTGATTATAGAAATCATTTGTATCTCAATGCATAATGCACAGCTCACACGTCAACTCCGGAAACCCCGCTCCGGAACCACCACATTTAATTCCGACAATCGCCCATAAATCGCTGCTTATCGACTCCAAAATTTTTCTCAAACATCCCAATTTAGACACCCCCCCGTTTACGACTCTAGCAAGATTACAGAAAAAAATCTTGGAAAAAAATGTGTAGAAAAGAAATTCCAATAGGTATTCGGTTTTTTTTTTATAAATAAATTCATAATCTTACCCAAGATAGCAATTAATCAACTAACAAGTCCCAGAATAATATTTTTCAAAAGTTCCGTCCTTAATTTTTGAAAACACTGCTAATCAAATAATAATAATGAGATTGAATAGTCACGAAAACTTGTCGGCGTCGTTGGCCTCGTCGTCGTCGGCGTCGTCGACACTACTTTAAAACACCGGACACAACAACACGTCGCGCAAAATACCAACTACCCGATTTTCTGCGCCAGCACTTGAAGCTTCCACTAGCCGAAAGCTCCCGGAGAACGGCGATCGTATACCACCGACTGAAAGCTCTGATTGGAAACGCATGAATATGTAACGCAATTATCTTTCCTGTAACGAGACTACAGTTCGTTTCCGGTGCCCGATTTGATTTTTTTTTTGTGTGTCTCTCAACCATCCCAATGATTAATAATGTTATTGCAGGTGAAGCTGATGATGGTATTGGGAACAAAAAAAAAATGGTACATCATGATTGATATAAGACAATTTTCAAGATTTAATTATAGGGATTTGTTCGATTAAAAATCGAAAATGTTGGTTTACGGTTTCGTGTAAATTTCCCCATATTAAATGGGTAACAGCGTCGCACCCATTTCAAATGTATCAATTATCAGCGAACAGCCAGTATACCATGATACCGCCTGACTTGTTTATGTGAGAGATAGGCTAATTTGGAACAGAATACAGATGATTAGTGAGGACGGGCATGGTCCGAAACTAGTCCAGAGATAACGAAAGAAAACGAGACAGGTAAAACCGTACAGAATGATAGCCAACATAATGTGAAAATGAAAAAGATAGAAGAAAGGGAAAATGTCCTAACTAATCCTGTAACAACAATAAAATGTTAATCTAATAAATCTATTATTTCCATTAAAAAAAAACACACACACACCGAAATCAGGAAAAACATTTTAAACCATCCCTTATCTTGCGGGTCTTCTTATAATTTATTCTTGCTGCTTTTTTTTGCCTTTATTGCACTTATTTTATGGGGTAGCTGATAAATGTCGTCCTTAAAAAAAACAGTTCATTTTTCTTAAATTTTTGTACCCGAAACAAATTAAGCCTATAGACAAGAGTCGTTTTAGTATTTTGCACAATTCTGTTTCATCGCAAAATTATAAAAATGTTTGTCTATTTTGCGTTTATAATGAAGTCATTATGCAACTAAAGTCTGTTTTGATACAGAAAGTTTTATTTTTTAGTATTGGTCACACTGACCAACATAATTCTCAACTGGGCGTTTTATGATGACACAAGTTGTTCGAATTGTCGTCGCACTTGTCCTTTAGAAAACTCGCCGTTTCGCAGCTCATTTTCTAAACTTCAAAGAATCATAACCCAAGATATATTAGCCTTTGGAAATCTCAACATTATAATAACAGAAAATGATTTGCTAACCTTTTTTTCGTCTTTTATTCTCTGCGAAGTCTCAAAGATTTAAAATAAATTAAACAGCTAAAAGTTGGACCTGATTTAGCCACAAGCAATGTTTTTAGAAGTTCGTGTTCTTTTATTATACAATAGCATGTTCAACAAGAGGAGGTTTATATAATCACTGAAGAGATCAACCCTTTCAAGCACCAAGCTTGGTTAAAATTTCATCAATTAGAGAATCGAATCTTTGGAAAAAAGGTCGTTTCATGTAGCAGTCGCGAATGAATTAGACAGGCGCGGTCTTCTCACAGAGTCAAATTACTGCCGGTAAGTTACCAGTTAAAATTACTACAAAAGTTTACTTTTCTTCTACGAGAAAGGAGAGTTCCATGTAGTAGGTATTCGTTTAATCAGAACTTTTATTATCACCGTGACTATACAATTGTTATCAGTATTAATTTACACAAATTTGTAGAATTGATTTTTTATTTTTTCGTTCCATTTTAAAACAGTTTAATAAATATTTTTGTGCTTTGTTTGCTCTTCCAATTTTTCCACCAGGAGAAAAAAATATCTTCCGAAAAAAGTTTGCATCAGATATGTAGTAGGTATGAGTTTACTGTTACTGTGAAAATATGTTACTTGAACATTGAAACTTTAATTCTGTGACAGAGGGGAATTTTACATTAACTAGGATTTTATGTAACGAACTCGAAATTTTGCCAACTTTAAATGAATCCGTATATTTAATTAGGATTTTAGAATTGAAACAAAAAAAAAACCGCCCAAAGTCATCAAATCTATATTTAATGAATAATTAAATTAAAACATAAAATATTCCATCAATATTTGAATAATTTTTTGGAAATATTTTATTGTAATAAAACATGAATATGTGTACCTGAATAGTTGATGTGATATAAATGATTTTTGACAATGATTGAATATTATCACTGTAATCTATTATCAAATGATCGTAAACAAGAGTTTTGCATATTGTATCAACACTATAGACAACATTTTGTCTATTAGTATGCGACAGTATTAAACATTTCATTTATGAATATTAATGCAACATATTTCTAGTTTTAGTTTCAAAAGCTTCATTTTACATATATGTGGACTTACAATAAAATTATTAAGAACCTTATTCAACTATTATACACGTTTTAATATTTTCTATAAACGACAGAAAGATACTGAAATATTTCCATCAAAAAGTCCAATTAGTTTTCCTAAACAGCCCATTCGTGAAACACACCCACCTTTCAACAAGCATCAAATATCTCTCATTATATTGTGTCGGAGCGTTATATAAAAATTTTTCCCTTTTTATATTCATCGTCGTCTTCTATACGATTTTTTTCTTCACGATTTTAATTTGAGGATTGTGGCATTAGTAATATGAGAAGTCCCGATATTATCCTCTCTCACTATGTCCCTTTGCATCTGGAATCCCTTCCAATTATTACCGATGCCAATTCCAGTCGACCTCGTTGTTGTTGTCACTGTCATCATCTATCTCATCATCATCATCATTATCATCATCACCGTTTACATTGCGAGTTGGAGACTTTGCAGCGACATGCCTCCAAGCCATAATAAAATATTAGAGAACGCTATATAGCTGGCTTAATTAGTTTTTGCGAAAATCTTATTTAAAAACATGACGCAGTGATTAACTTGCAGCTATATTAAAAATTACGTCCAAGCGTCTTATTAAATGTTCTTCTAGTATACAATTTTTACCTCCTTTTATATATTTACTTAGTTCTCCTTTTTTGCCATCATTCCAATGTAGATAATTTCTGTCAAAAAGATCTCTTTACCCTAATAGTGGCAAAAAATAAGAACGAAGGAGACCGCTTCAAATAGTCATATATAGTATTCAATTGAATGGCTGGCACGAGTTTTGGATTGGCGGAATGGTGGCCGTAAAATCCTCCAAGTCGCTCACAGATTTAGTTGCTAGCTCACATAAATCTACTGTTTCTAGTTTGTGTTTAACTTTAGAATTGTGATTAAAGGATCTGACAGGACTTAGAGTTGACGTACTGATTGATGCCGTCTTTATGGTCGGAAATGGGCCACCATTGTTTTTTATTAATGCATTGGGCTTGGGTATTCGATGGTGATAGTACTGGACGTTTCCCAGCTACAACGAGAGAATTCTTTCTATCTATTATCAAATTTTTTTTCCGCTCGGTAAGGTGAAAAATTTTCAATTATTGTATTTTTCTTGTCAATAATGCGCGGGAAAATGTCTTCTTGTCAGTTTAATGAGCGGAAGTCGAACATTCAACCACCATAACAATACAAATTAAAATAGCATTAAATTTAATTAAATCCATAAGTTATTCAACAAACAAGGCCTAAATCTCTTGTAATGAATTCCAGACAAGAACCGCCCTTCTCGTCTTCTGCCTCTTACACCATCTCTAACAGGACACCAGTTTCAAAACAATTAAGTCCTCGTCTTTGTCGCAGTTGATGAATTTGTTGTTGTGGTCCGATTTATCCTTAGATTATCGTTAGAATTACAGAAATTCGGTTCTATAGATAAGTAAAAGACCTGCTTGATGTGAACATGTATTACTGTTATTAAAACGCAACAGTATCTGTCTAGGTAGTTATGTATGTAAGCCATTAATTTGTCTAACTTGATTGTATTTGTATGTTCAGATACTCATCTATCTTGACTTGTTTTCAATCAGTATCAAACTCTCGTTAGTTGTAATACAAGAGAAAAGATCTAATTAATTGGATTTCGGTGGAAATTCGCTGATGTACTTTATTTTCTAAATGAAAAGTTGGAAATCTGCCACCTACATGTATTCAACAGACAATTCAGGACTTTAAGTATAAAGAAACTAAACAAAAAAAAAATCGTGTATATATTGAACAAGTGAGACAACAGAATGGGGGAAAGAGCCAATTTTGAAGTTTATATCAAAGTTAGAAAATCTTATTTCCGTACAGTTGCTACCAGGAATCAACTCTTCTGGACGCAATATCCACTGCAAATGTTGTACATCAAACTTCACATGCTTCGATAATAAAACTCTTTTTTGTTGTGTAGTATACGTTCGAGGTTTTTTTTTCGAGTGTTAGTTACTCAACAAAGTAAATGAGAAGATAAATAATAGATGTTGAGAGAACAGACAAACAGTAGTTGATTAAAATCCTGTCAATATTAATGAAATTCAATACGAAAATTCTGTCTGTTTTGTAAGACACTTTAATGAGATAGGAATCGGAAAGCTCAAATTTCCCAAAACCATATTAATAACAATACCTATAGCATACGTATTGATACAGACAAAAACAGTTCCCAAATGCCGCATAATTAGACAAGAATTAACAGGTCCTCTGTTAATATGATAACTTTGTTGTTACAACTAATTAATTATCTCTTAAAATAATTGTGGCCCTAAGGTGTTGTTAATACAAATGATTCGGTTGTTGTACAGATTCGATTTTAATACAAAAATTTAATTTCGAAATGAAATATTGTCGAATGTTGATATCATTTCATTGACTTCTTTGTACACAACGTAACAGTAAACCACTTCAATACGCTATATTTTCCCCAAAAAATCCTATGAATAATGAAGTTTATATTGCGTGCTGGAAATGCGAGTTGTTGGATTATCGCAGAATTTTCATAGTCAAAGCCAACACTTTTGTTGAACTTCAATCTGTACCTATTTCGTGAACGTATGCACCTACATGTCTGCGGAAAAATCATTAAAAATTCCTCTTAATACAATAGAAATCGTGTTTTTTGTTCGTGTGGTGTTTGTCTCTCGTCGATAATTACAAGCTGAATTGATTTGTACTGGAGTGATCTGTCAGTAGAGCTACCCTTCGCACCATCAATCAGATGAAGGGCTCTCCACCTGTCAATGACCAGACCGACCGACTATCTCCAAATGAGTCTATATTTAAGTACTTTTTGCTGCATCTCCCATTTTTACACTGACACACCAACAAAAAAAAAAAAAATAGAAGAGAGTCGTTTCAATCATAATCTGAAGAATTCTTGAAAGAAATTCAAGTTGTTCCTGACTCTAGTCCATCATAAAGCATAAACGGCTACCAGGAAGACGTACACAATTTCGACAGGGTTAACTGCTCGATTATGGTTATTGCACATAAAATGATAACACTGAATTCTACAGCCCTATTAAATTGGTAACGACCTATGTTAGTTATTTGAGTAGAGAGTTGAACTTTATTGGGAAGGGTCAATCAAATTGTACGAATTTCAACTAAAATGGAACTACTACGATTGTAATACAAGAGCAAATATGATTTTAGAACTAAATTTACCAACAAAGACAAATGTTTTAGTCAGTTCATTGTTGTAAATAATAAAATTATTAAATGGATGTCGGCAACATCCACAAACTAATCACCATCTAGGCACACTTGCAGGTCTACCGTTTGTGTGTAGAAATATGAGGGCTTTTTTTTGAAATAGGTGAAATAAAGTTTTTCGTTCTTCCTCTCCTGTCATCAATTTCCTCACATATATACACAGCAAGACATTCAACAACAATATAGTTTTTCTTTTGACATTCACCGGATGTGACGGTGCCATCGTAAAGATGTGTCAACTCTTTGATTGTTTATGAAGTTTCTTACAGGAAGATGAACACTTATGAATTTTATTGGATGTTCTGATACAATAAACGACACACGAAACTGCAATATCCAGCAAGAAATTCAAGTGACATTGATTGTATACAACCATCATAATATCAAATTTTTTATAATATCACTTGATTATAAAGTAGCATCTACACGCTCTCCAACTTCCTGATAGGAATATTTGGGTCAACTGGGTTTTCTGTGCACTAGCTGGTTGGAGTACATATTCCAGGAAGGTGCCTGTGCCATTACTTCAACCGGTTGGCGCATAGAAAACCCAGTTTACTCAAGTATCACTGAAGACAGACCTGGTAAACGAGATTTGGATAGAAGTCCAGAATACGGGGGCCTTCAAGTAATAGAATTCTGGAATAATCCTTTTAGTTTGACTCCTTACAAAGGCAACTTTTAGGACGCAAATTCTTACACTTTCAGTATTCAGGTCTTTATGATAGTATTAGTTCATAAATCACCTTTTCTCAAAAGAAATGCCCTTTTTTATTGAACAACATTATCGATCGTAATCAGAATGGCTTTTTACTTAATTTTGATGGATCGCATTTGTTGGCGGTGTTTCCCACAAAAGACAAACTTTTATCACCGTTCCTATCTATTTAGGACTAAATATACGCGCCAAGAATATTTGCCACCCGGGTGCTAATACTAGATTGCCACCCCACTCGAAAAAATCAGCGAAATGATTCCGAATGAATTAACTTTTATAATTTGCCTACCGCGTGTATCCACGGGTTGGCTCCCGACTAGAAATACACAATCCAACCACCCACAATGTATATATTTATTCATTTCAAACGTAAATCCTTTAAAAATCCACCCTTAATCTGATTTGTAAATAGATTAATAAAATAATTTAATTAAAGTGATTAATTAAATTATATGCCTATTCTGTGCAACTTTCCAGTGTTGTGTATAGTATTTATTGTACATAATTTTATTACTTAATGAGTTAACACCAAAATACAATAATATTAAACATGTGTATTTGCAATTATTATAATTAAATGTTGTATAATTGTATTATAAACGGCTAGACCTGAATACTTTGACTATTATTGAAAATTGCCATATACACCGGTATTAGTTAAACAAATATTAAATTGCAATTACAGTAGAACCCCGTTAATTCGTATCAATCAATATGGAGGATTCTAAGTACTTTATATATCCGTAGATTTACCAACACTGTACTGAACACCAATGAAAACACTCCCTCTCGCAGTTATAATAGCTTCTTCCAGATGGCTTGAAGAAACACTGAAGAGTTCTGTTCGGATTATAATTCGAACTAAAGTGTGGACGGCTTATGACGGTTTCACTGTACTCTTCGTTATTTGGATAGTCGCTATTTGAACACTCAGAGTATTCGCGTAAATATAATATTTGAAAAGCAGCCAAAGAGAGCTAATATTTCTTGAAATTTTGATATATATTAGAGCATCGGCTATCCGAAATCATTTTTGGTTCAGTGCCGGACTGGAGAGGGGGGATATGGGGAGATTTCCCCCAGGGCCAACGAGTTCTTGGGGGCCAAATAGCGTTTGAAGGACCACTTCATAATAGTCTTTTAAGGTAAACTGAAAATATGAGAGGTGTAGAAAGGAGAAAGACTTACTACTTAGGGCGTCATGGATACGTCATCTCTCCTTATCCCACGCTGTCCAGACTGCAATTAAAATAAGAAAACCAAAAATTATTAGAAAAAATCGAAGGTCCTGGAGTATTTTAGAACTAACCCTTTCACTGATACCTTTTTGATGAACTTCTCCTCAACGATTATCATCGATGGTGGATAGTAGTGGTCCATTTAGAAAACAATTTATATTTAAACACTTCACATTGATAACTTTTACGATTTATAGTTAGTGGTAATTTCACTCCCGCACTTGCACTGATTGACTCACAACACACACACTATCTGCAAGACACTGACTATTTTATTTATATTGATAGATTTGCAAAATTTTGATGTTGACTAGTCGATGTCTTGAGATCAACTGATTAGAAACTTGTAACAACAAGGGACATTATGTAACTTTATTTCGAATGTATCGTTGTTATCAAAAACCAAAAACTTGTCTGCATACGTGTTTTGTATTGTTGTGTCGTAAAGTATGTAACAGCTAAGTAAACAGTGCCGGATTGGACAGGGGGATATGGATAATCTTTTGAGTTTTTTTTTGGTCACCAACTGAAGAGATACCTTCTTTTCTTATAAATTCCCCTGGAGCCAAGGTGAGCGAATCCGGCCTGTTTAGGATTAATGATAAGAGATAAACTTAAGTAATTCGATTACACCAAAAAACAGTTCCTCTATCTTACCCTATGTTCGATTATCCAGAAAATTTGACTCTCTAGAAAAGGTCTGATGATATTAATTATTCCGGATAGTCGATGCTCTACTGTACCACCAAATTAATTATATCTAAAGAATTTTATTCTATTAAATATTTTCTTTAAATCAAGCCAAACAACACAAACAAAACTTATAAAAATAAACATCTAGACATTTCAATAATGGTTTTTGGCTACATTAAAATACACTCAACATCAGTTTACTTGGCTCGTAATCAGATTACTCGTAAGTTGAGTTTAAAGTTTTAGGTGCACCCGTATGTTCTCTTTACTATTACGACTACTACTACCACTACTACAACAACTAGTTACATATTACATTGCACAGGAGTACTAAAGCTAACCCACTTTCAGAATATCCCCTTTTCTCCCACACGATGATAATTCAATCGTTTAACGTTATCATTAAACTACAATCAAGTGGCCGGGTGTACAAGATTATACATCATCGGCCAAACAACAAAGAGCCCGCGATTTAATGAAGATTTATATAGAGTGGGATATAATTTATGGACAATTTACTTTACAGGTATTATGTACACCCTTCAAGTTAGATGTACAAAAACAAAAAAAAAATATTGTAAACAAACAAATCACGTCCAAGTCTTAACAAATTTAATAGAACTAATGGGACACAAAACCGTTTATCAGTAATGAAACAATCAATACACCGAAATAAAACGAACCGAAAATAAATAACGTAATCGAATTGTGTTTAGTTGAGAAGACCATTTCTCTCATCAGAGGACAGATACACGTGGAGATTTCTCCTCTGACTATCCACCCTCTCACTCTATAATCAAAGAGGAAATCATCCCTTTTTTGGAAACCTCCCCATGTATTATATATACACTCTTAGATATTTTGTTCTTTTAAATCTCTCAACGCCCACTCGTTCTTCGACAGAATTCTAAATACTGTACATAATATCCTTCAATATTTCATATTTATAGATTTTACATCATTTTTAATGGAGATTATACGTTTTCTTTCCATTTTTTTTTTCGTTTTGGTCCCCCTTTTGGGTCGTTCGTTCGTACGTTCGTTTGTCAAAGGTAAGGTTGTCGAACTATACAAATGCCTTTACGGTGTAACGAAGTTTAAAGTGTCGATAGCTCGATCGCCCCAACCAAATTGCAAGATGGATGACTTGTGAAGGAGTGTTCGGCCCTTGCATGTGTCAAAAACGCTTTTTGATATCCTATACCGTCTCCCGTCTCTTCTCATTTCTTTCTGTTTTCTTGTGTGTTTTTTTTTTGTCCTTTCTCCTCTTCTTTTCGCGTCCTTACCTATTGACGTCTAACTAAAATAGGATAAGACGGTACACTTTAGTCGGATGGAAGAAAAAAATACACAGCAACACTTTATCAAATGTGCTATCAATCAAGTGAAGCTTTTAAAATTATGGTGGTATGTAATTGTATAGGCAAAAGGGCATTAATTTCTTATCAAAATCTCTCTTTGTCCACATAGATAGTTTAAAGTTTTTACATCAATGCGAACAAACAAAACCATCAGAGAATTTTATTTATCGCATAATAGCTACCAAACAAATTTCATTTTAGTATCAAACATTTTTTTGCCAAGTGTACTGATAAAGGGATAAGAATTCTAATTATATCACATGATTTTTGGATTTGAGATAAAATTGTCCAGTTGACTTTCAAACGTAACCGACTACACATCTTATTTTTATCGAATTTGAAATATCTTTTCGGTTATCTGCGTAATCGCGAATTGTGCATTATTTGTAATGAAAAATTAGTGTATCTGAACTTCATAAATAAAATACCGTGTACATAAAACCAAGTGAAGTGAACAGGAGTGAGAAATAGTGCAATTACAGTGTTCCTTGGATGAAAAACTTATTCACCACTCTTATACCGACGTAGTTCCGAAAGGGTGAGTTGGAAGAAAAACAAGTTTCACCCGAATATTTTGTAATAATTTAATGTTTTTCTTGTCTTTTTTTATAGTAGAGGACAACAGAACTGGCATCCTAAGTAGTGAGTAATTTTTGTTTTATATACCTGCAGGGTGTCGGGTCTTCGATACAAAACTAAAAAAAAATCCCTGTAAAGATACGAAATATTTTCGCCGGGGTGATATTTTACTAATAAAAATGACCTTCTGCGGATTTCTTTTGATATACACTTTTCCAGTCATTCTAGGCAGACTTTCCTGTATTTCTCCTGTTTGAATGAACTGTAGAGGAAGAAAAATTAAAGGAAAGCTAATGGAGACAAAGTTGAAAGATTAACGAACTTAAAATCTGTAGATAAACAAAATATTATTTGGATTTTAATATAAAATTTCTAAAGCTTTTTATCTGTTTTAAAAGCTTGTATTTACGGTATAAAAAATTTACGTAATCTCAAACAATATACCTAAAAAACGATAAAATTCGTACATTTTTTACTACAACCAAAAAAAAACCAAGAATAATGGATCGGGGAAAAAAACAACACAAATTATTATTAGCGCAGGTATTGTTGAAATAAATATGTAGAATGATCAGCTTTGTAATTTTATTAATTTTAACAAAAACGCATCAAGAAGATCGCCTTAAGCCGGGGGAGTCTTGAAAACTTTCCATCTAATACATGCTGAACGAATTTATTATCCCTTTTAGTTATAGATTCAATCTAACTTCTAACAACTCCATCGAATTAAATAAGTTACAAACATGGATTACTTTAATATAAACAGAATTTTGGTAACAATACTTTGGTATAACCACAATCAATTTTGCGTCTACTTTAAGACTAGACTGTAGTAAAAAAAGAAAAGAAAAACTGAAATTTAATATTCACAACTACTAAGCTTTATGCCAACCACTCACCCTTGTGTTTTAAGTACATTATTGCATGCATGTATTTGAAAGCTCAGATTTTCTGAGGATTGTGCAAATGGTTAAATTAATTGAATCTAAGTCTCAAAATGCAAACTACTAAATTTAGTTTCGGTAGCATGTAATATTAATATGGTTAGTATTAAGGGAGAATCCGACGTGAAGTTAATAAAGTTTTATAATTGAACGACTGATAAAATACGCACAACAATCAATAGATCTGGAAATTTTCGTAGAAAATCCATCCAAACAATCCAATATAAATTTTAGATTGTATTGTAATTTCAAACAGAAAGCGAACATTTCACTTTTCATTGGTGTGTGTTCGACTGTTTTCTAAACCGATTCACCCTTGCAAATATTCAGATTTCTTCTCATCCTTTTTTACAAAAAAAAAAACAAACTTCACGACATTTTAACTCTTACTGGAAATCGTCTTTTTACGTTTTTCTTTCACCGATTTCGTCTACGTGTGTCTCTCCTGTATTTTTCCGCTTAAAACGAATCATCTTTAACTATTACACACTTTTCTCTCTATCCTTATGTGGTACGACAGTTCAAACTTCGATCGTCATCATCTACCCCCCTATACCAACTACCTATACTATACTATTACTAAGCAGATAGGGGAAAGGAAAAATTACTACAACGGCACACACACCATCGTTTTATACGCAGCAGTTTCACCGCGACATTATCGTAAATCAGCTACATTTTTCTAAAGCAGCACCACTACGAGTTTTTCACGAGTTGAGCCATAATATCAGAACATCATAGCAATTCAAGTCTATATAGATATTGATGAAAGAAAGTAAATTATAAATGGTTAAGTTGCTGGGGCACGTGCGCATTCTATCGCCCAGTCTTCATCAGTTTTAATAAACATAAAAGACAAAACAAACAATAATTTATTATAATGATCACTGAACAACAACAGGGGGGCGGGGGTGATATATACACAACAACAATAATAATTTGAAATTTATTCACCTTTAAAGAATTGAAGCAATTTATAATAAAAGAGTAATTGCCAGGTCCAGAGCCTAGGGGGTAGCTTAGCTAAATTTGCAAGATTCTGAGCTATGTCTAGAAAAGTTTGCTTCCTCATTATGTCATTATTTATTGATCGTTCGTTCGCGGGGTATGTTTGAACGGTTTGAACTACTCCAGGTGCTACCTCTACAAGACTGTTCTAACTAGGGCTCACTGTATGAGATTGTTCGTCATAACCAGCCAATAACTCGTTAGTATTCCTAGACCGGTTATAACGTCAGAATGCGACATATATATTCAACGTTTAGCTTAAATATTTTATTTCCAAATAAATGAATAAATAAATAAATAAACGATCAAATGATAGGAAATTTTTCAACGGGGTGGTTATTCTATTATTTAAAGTAATTAATAGATTATTAGGCATAAGGATTTAATTGAAATATTGATATTTTTAAATTTAAATATATTTGATATACACTGCCATCTATAGTACACTGTCTGAAGTACGTAAGGGTAGGTTTAGAACAAGATAGAGATCTACATGATTTCGGAAGTTAGAAAAGGATAACAGAAGAACAACCCTCCAAGAATACCAACATTGGAAAAAAATAACTGAAACGAAAACTCAATCTATTTATGAAATTCATTATTAGTGGATTCCTTTCTGTCTATATCCATTACATATTGTTTTTTTTTTTGTTAATAAAACTCGAGTCTTATTCCTTTTTTCGGGATACGTTACGCCACTGGTTCGATTTGACACCTGTCATTTCACGACATAACCTCAAAAAAAATTGTTTTACTTTTTTTACTGTTTACTTTATCAAAATAATCGTGTAATTCAGAAATAGTAATGAATTATTAATTTTAATAGAAAATTCAACCAAATGTCACCACCGAAACCAACAATGGTATCATCATCAAATTGGGGCTATCCAGATCCAGAAAATCCATCAGATGATCTATCCACAAATCATGAAATAATTATGGCCAATGATAATGATACAGATGATGATGATAATAATATTTATAATGATTATCAACCATTACCAATGAATGAAACCAATGGTATTAGTGAGGAGGATGATGATGACGATAATGATGGTGATAATGATAATACTAATCAATTAGAAGGTGCTAATGGTACACATGATAATAGTAATTCTCTACCATCAATTACACCCATGGAAGACACTTTAGTTAGTCAAGTATGGACTGTACCATCACCTATTGATATTGAAATGGATAAGAACAAAGTGGATCAAGTTAAACAGGCAATGTTAAATTTTACATTACCACCAAGTTCTATACCAGAATGGGCGAATAATATACCAGAAGAACAATGGAAAGAACAATTAATGAATCGATTGAAAAATCAGAATAGTGACAAGAACTAGAAACTGTAAGGTTTACTTTTCCAATTTGTTTTGTTTTAAGTTTTTTTTAAATTTACTTGTGATAAGTGATAATAGGAAGATCAAATGGTATTTTACGTATTTACGATGAAATTTTTTACAAATAATGGTATTTTGTAACATTTTTCTGTTACTGAAGTTAGAATCATTATTCCAAATGTGTCTAAAATAAGCTATCAGTTCTGGTTAATCATGCTTAGATGACCAATTAGTTTAGTTTTCTTTGGAGGTGGGTTGGGCCATCCCAGGTCGTCTAGGCTATCAGTTATTTAAAAATGTAATAAATTCGTGAGATCAAATCCAAGGTATTTTATTGTTCTTCCCCCAAAAAGTTTCATCAGGCTTAGATGCTTACTGCTTCTGTGTAAGCTTCGCTACCAATAACTAGCAATTCTTCGGAAAACCCTTCCATTTTTGCTAAATTTTCGAAAATAATCTCAAAAATGATAAACTCGGAAAAATAGGAATTGAAGGAAATTAAAGAGAAAATCCTGTAATGGTTTAATTTTTCTTTTCTTCTTAAATTAAATATACAAAATTATATTTACAAGATTACATAATTACTAGTCGCTAAAAGTACAAATTAATTACATATTTTATTTATTTACAATTAAAATAAGTACAAAAATAAATGAAATAATAAAAAGCGAAACACAAGATTAAAAAAAAATGCACAAAAATTTATGGAATTTTGTCTAGTTATTGTCTACAGAAGAAATTCGTGATAGTAGTGGGGCGATTCATACAATGAGGGTGTGAAGATATACCCGTTTTTTGAACTTAAATTTTTTAATTTAAAACAAAAACAAATTGACTAAAATATCACAACCAGTATTTAATAAGAGAATAATAATAATAAATTTTAAGTTTCTATTAACAAAATAAATTAATAAAAATCTGATAAAATCTCAACAAATCTCTAGAATTTTTTTTTACATAGCAGGTATCTCAAAAGGGTCATGTCTTGTATTACTTGACAAATTTATATTTTATAGATTTGTCAAGTAATATGTTTTGTAGAGATACAACGGATGATTACGCCGGATAGTCGGCTTTCTGGCTCAATTATTTCTCGTACGCGAACAGCATGGCTTGGAAAAGTTAGCACGTACGACGAAGATTATATTGTGAGGGGCCGGTATACGGCCTATCCGGCCACTTTTCCTCTCTCCGGACGACTCCACTATCCGGCAGACCGGATAGTAATGTGCATTTTATACGGCACTATCCGGCTAGCCACTATCCGGCACATCTCTAATGTTTTGTCCTATAAATGGATACCCAATATTTTAAACAACACTGGCCCTAAAATTAATGAGTATTTTGTTAAATTAATTAATTAAGTAAGCTGGACACTAATTTAAATAAATCTAATTTATTGTTATTATAATTATTATTATTATTATTGTTATTTTTTTTTCTTGTTTCCATAAAAAAACTGCATCTACGTAAATTGAATCACATAAATAGCTTTAATTTCTTTTTTATTTTAAGATAATTTATTGTTTGTTGTTTTATTTATTTTTGAATTTTAGTCTTTTATAATGAAATTTTTGTATTATAACTAATTTTTTAGAATTTTCCATTTATTCAAGGGTAATTCACACATACAGGACTAGGCGGTCATATTAGATGTTTGTTGTCTGTGTGTCGCGTTGCAGTCGCCAGTCACCGCCCAGTTCCCGATATATGAATTGGCAAAGACAACTGTTTCAATACTTTTCATATGAGAGGACTGCCTTGTCACCACACCGTCATTTATGTGTGAATTACCCTTAATGTTCTGGAAAGGGGAAAAAATACAGAGTAACCCATCGAATTCTACTCCCTCCAATACTGTTAAATCTGCAATTTCCACAACTCACTAGATTCGGTTCATCACTCTCTTTTTCTGACAACAATATTTAACGTTACCGTATTGCGGAAACTCTAATACGGAGACTATATTTGGCTTGAATTGATGTTTTTGTTCGTTTTGTTCGCTTGAATTCAAATGTAAATGTAGCACTTTGCCCGGAAATACTTTTACCGCGCGCGCAAAAAAAATAATGATAAATTATTAGGGTAGAATTCGGTGGTTAGTGTATCTGTATCTCATCATGCGATGACTAGAAAATTTTGGAAGTATACCGTTTCTCTCCACTTTTTCCTTCCCCCCGTTGATATATAGATTCACAAAAATTAGTTGCAATAAATTTCAGAAAATTGTAAATTAATTCCGTCAAATATATATGTTTTTTATGATGGTGCTGCTAATAACCATCTTTGTGTTTCTAAATTACTATTGCATCGTTCAGCTGTAATACCTTTAATTTCTGTATATCTAGAATCTAAACATAATGGATAACGTGAATGTCTTAATAAACCACCTGGTTCAATTATATGCCATTTTTGATTATCTGAACCATCACATATACGCATTAAAACTTGACTACCTTTAATTGAATCTAATAATGTTAAACATAAATCATGATGTTTGATAAGACCATCATTTGTTAAACCCCATTCTTGATTACCACCAGTATGATGACATTGATATAAAGCTACTGTACCATCAATTAAATGGCCCATTGTATCTAAACAATAAATACCTTGACGTAATTCACCAATATGCGGTGATGTTGCTTTCGGTACAGTTAATTCCGGATAAACATTCTGTAAATACCATTTGAATGGTTTACATTGCAGACGATGGCGTAATTCTAAACGTTCTGAAATACTACCCAACGAAAAAATTTGGAGATAGCTTTGATAATGTTTATTCAGAGCCTTTGCACGGCCCTGTGTTTATTATAAACTTACTCTCCAAATGGAATATTCTTCGCCAACGGTACAGCATCATAATAATAATGTTTATATTCATCCATCCAAACTTCAGCAGCTCGCCGTGTATTTCGGGCAAAAACATTACCACTACCACCAGGAAATGTGTATGGATGTCGTTTTCGGAACACATGACCTACCCGACTGCATGGTATTATTTCTAAACTACCACCACATTGCCATACACGAAATGATATTTCAAGATTCTCACCACCCCATACATCCATTTTCATATCATATTTACCCAATTTATCAAAATAATGCCGATCGATTACAAATAATCCACCAGCAATCATTGGTGTTCGTATTGCCTAAATGTAGAAATGACAAAAATTCTTATGAATATTTTATGATAATGAAGAGACATCATATTGATTTCGTTATCATTTGGGGGTAAACTGAGAAAATGTTAATTAAGATGAAATACGAAATTTCTTGTTTGTTGTTGGTGTTGTTGTTGTCGGGAAATTTTGTAATAAATACGTTAATAATAACGGAAAACTTTCATTTCGTACATCATTGATTCGGTGTGTTCGAGAAATATTTCGTGCTTTTATTTTGCCGAAGAATTTCATCAACACCTCAAAAACTTTTGTAATTTTATCTAACTCCGGTGTAGATATTATTTCGTTCTGAACATTAATTAAACTGATCTTGATATGGAAACAGTAATACAAAATAATTCATAAAAATTCGAACAAACTTGCTGACAACATAAACTTTCGTTTATGTTGTCAGTGTACACGAATCCACAATCATAGAAAACTTTATCCGATTATAACAAACTTTCTAAGTAAATCAGTTAAAATTTTAGTAACTTTTGCCTATCTGTTTGTAAGGAAGTATTCGAAAGAAAATACATGCAACAGCTTCCATTTATGTCAATAAACAAAGAGTAATTAAAAGATTGTTTATCTAAAAAACCTAAACTTGTCGTGTCCTAATGTATCCTTTTATTTCCTGTTTTGTAATTCAATTAATTTCGTCCCAGAAACAAATAGGGAAACATGTTTTATGTATGGAAATTTATACAAAGTTCGCATATAACGAACAGATTTTGCTAATATACTTCGCGCATCAGATCAGCAGTGAATCGGTGTCTTTTCTGGGACAGATATAGACACAAAGAATAAGTATCAGTAAAGCCGTTCATTGATCGATTTATATCGCTCTCTTCTTCTAGATCTGTCACTTCTTAAGTTACCTCTTAGAAGCATTGATTCGTGGCTTAAAGCATTGCCCACACCAATATGATTTACCGTTGTCGCAGCGGCAACAACTTTCTCGCATATACCGCTCATGGGTTGCCGTAACGAAGAATCTCGTTGGTCTGGGGAATGCTTGAAAATTCGAAATTTATGGGCCCTTTGCACAAAAATTCCGACTGTAAACTCTCATAATGCTATAAACAAAGATCAATCCCGTCGACTCGGTCCTAATCTGATATTTTTTACTTTAATTTTAAAAACATTGCGTTACAATAGTTTAATCAGTCCCATCAATGTTTAGTTTCAGTTTAGAAATATTTGACCAAACAAAACAACCAAAAAAAAAACATTTAAACAGTGGATTAAATGTATGAAATTGGAAAAACAACCCTTGTATTTGACAGAAACTAGGGCAAAAAGCGACAGGTTTGAAAATTAGTTTGCCTGAACCGGAAAAGGTTGTTTTGATCCTTTGAACGTAATAACAAACTCAATATTCAACATTGCCAAACAAATTTTCTGATTTATTTATATTTGAAAAACGAATAATACGTGGCAATATTTAGCAAAAAAAAAACGAATTTTAATCAAAAAGAAATAAATTCTTCCCGAATTGATAATACCTGGGTGGGGTCCCTTTGTCTGCTCTCCCGTTCACTATAACTGAGATATTCCCATTTGAAAACCAGATTCCAATCGAATCCACCACGTAAATCGGCCGATGCTCCTATATATTGAAACGTGTCCATACTGATAACGTCAATAACAGGACATACAACTCTAGTTGGATCCTGAACAAACAAACAAAACAAAATACAGAGAAAAAGAAAACTTCACACAAGTCTTATTTGATCAGTTTGTTATCCAGTATTTGTTAAAGATAATTGTTCCAGAAAATTTCGACGAAATTTAATAATTCCATCTCTTTATTATCAAAAGGGAGAAATTTGTTTAAAATCTAAGAGAATTTCGCAGGAACAAAACAATAAATTCGTTTTGTTAATTAACTACATTTCCCTTTCGGGTTTAATTTAATATACAGAGACAGCAATCAGAAATTTCCATTTCAGTAGATTTAAATAAGTATGACTTATCTGTTTTTCCAAAATATTAATATTATCTTGAGGGAAAACGGTATATCCTTAGTGAATGTGACATTATCGAGAGACGTTTAAAATTCAGAAAAGAAACGAAAAAAGATGCAGACAAGACGTTTGCTTTATCATTCTTGTAGCAAAAAAAAAAATGTGAGAAACTCTCTTGAATTTTGTGTCATGGATGGAAAAATTCGTTTTAATGAAACTGTACTGTTGTTGCATTGGTGCAGAAAATTGTAATTTCGTGACCCGTACCAAAAAGAGAGATATAACCCATCGTTTTTATACCGTTTTGATTTATACCGTCGTAGTTAATACACAGGGAGTTCCACAGAAATAAAATAAAATAATTACCTCAGCTACACGTTCTAGAAGCGGTTCCAACCAATTCGCATTGCATTCACAATGACTATCTAAAAATGTTAAAACTGTAGCTGTTGCAGCATCAGCACCACGAACTCTAGATCGCATTAAACCTTCTCGTTTCTCATTCCGTAAAACACGAACTTTTTGTATTTTCGCCAATTCCTCACCATCTTCAGCTGGAACAATTCGATTTTTATTCGTAAGATTGGCAAACGTCTTTGATTTGCATCAGTAAATATACATACGATTGTCACTGAAATCGTCGACTAGAATGATTTCCTTGATCAAATGTTCAGGACTTCGATTCAGGACACTGCAATTTCACAAAAGGACAATTTGATTAAATCTCCGAATGGCGGGAAAAATGACGACGAAATATCAGTACTAATTCGCCCTTTTTTCTCCCGTCTAGAAGTGATTCATTATAAAATAGCATGACATTTTAGAAATATGATAGCTGAAATTCTACACAAAAGATCCAAAATTTACTTCCTGCATTTAAAAAGGACGAGAACATTAATCAAAACAGTTCTAATGTAGCTTTAGACAGGATCTTCTTTTGTACCAAAAAAACCAAAGCGAAAAACAACCTTTTCGATCTGTCTGTCTTTATTCAATTAGAACTAATCTAAATTATGAGAAAATAAGCATTTACCTGACCACTGTTCGTAGAAGTGTCGAACGAGCCTCATTGTGGAACGTGATAATAACGCTTGTTGGTGGTAAATCGGTTCGCCATTTTCTTCTACGACACCTGTAAATTACAATCAACGAAAATTGTTAAAGTAATTCAAAAAAAAAGGGGGGAAAAGCCATCCTCAAAGGATCAATTTTTCTTCCCCTTTTTTTTGTGTTCTACTTTTAGATCATGTTTCAACAATCTGTTCTTTAACAGAGCTTTATGACTGGTGAAATATCCTTTATAGCTTTAGATAAGTAAAACGGATAGCATCGTTAGACAGTTGTGTGAAAGCGAAATTCGAGTTTTTGTCGATTTTGTATTTAGGAAAACCTACTAATATAGATCAATAAAATTTCTCTATAATATATCATGATAGTACTTTCAATATCAATGTGTCTAGTTCCGGTTTGAAAGTGAATTAGGACAGGTTCATGGTCAGCTTTTACTTTTCTAATCAAATGATTAATATCATTTGATTAGTATCTAAATTGGCGAAGATTACCAAAAAAAATTTTGATTATTAATTAATTAATTTTAGTGAAAGCAATTAGTTGTATGATGGAAATTAGTTTATATATTGGAGATTTAATGCAGTGATAATTACCCCAAACTATCACCCTAATTAATTAATATTAGATTTATTGATTAACAAAAAGGCTTAAATACAAGATCAACCCTTGTTTTAATCAATCATGCTGTAATAACCATAATATCATTATCATTGTTTTTTGTGTATGATAATGATGATCGTCTACAAAAAACAAATCTGTATGGAGTAAATCACGACCAAGGGATGTCTTTGTTTGAGAATCTAACACACTAGCGTGTTTGATCGATGAAATTTAGAGAAAGGCAAAAGACGATTAGCCTAAATACCAATAATGATATACAACTAACGGTCATCAAAATGTTGCATCATGTTTTTTGCGCAATTTTTTTTTCTGAAAATTTTTAATTTTAATTGAGAAAAATCGACAATCTATTATGTAAATTAGAAAGGATTCCATAGTTTGTAGGATAACAGTTATCGATACATGAGACAACATTGAAAAGCTAAGAATTTACAACATTTTTGCATGCTACATGTATGGTATCGTCGTTTCCTTGATAGATTTATCGATGTTTTTACTCTTAAACTAGAAGTAGACAAGTCTACTTTCCACTCGTGACGCTCTTCTAACATCTGCCAACAAAAATTCCTAATAACATTCAAAGAAATATTAATTATAATAATAACAGAAAAGAAAAGGAATTTTCGTTGTAGTATACTTTCAATCACTAAATGACACAAAAAAACAAACAAACGTACATAGCATTTCTTGTATCAGGAATTTCTCGATTGCTTGGTAAATTGTCGGAAGCTTCCTGATTGAATCTGTTCCGGATATATGGATCTTCACCTTGTCGCAAACCACCTCTTGCCACATAACCAGCTTCATCGAAATAATTCCATGTTAGACGGCCATCAGTTGTTTCTAAACTTTGTAATGCCATCGGTACAACTGGACCTGATGCTGCTGCATCATCATTGTATTGGGCCATTGTGACACCGTCTTTCAGTCTTAGAGCACGATTTTCAGTCTGTAAAGGGGAAAAAATGTAAATTAGATAATCAACGAAAAGTGAAAGGATTAAACACAATCATCTCTTTCTCGTAGTCCATCTAATACGTTATAGGAACGATCTAGTTCAAAGTGCTTTCTCTTCCGCAATTTATAATGATGGGAACTAGGCTCGAATAGTGTTTAATTAGTGATATTTTTTCTTTTTTCTGAAGAGCAACATTAACAAAAACAACCATTCTCTATTGAATTTCAAAGAGTGAAATAACAGAAAAGAAGTTTGAGTTCTAATTGGATTGGAAGTTGATGAAAAATCCCCATTTTCGTTGTCTAATTCTCGTTGTACAACTTTTCTTCAAATCAATTACTGGAAAGTTTTGTCCACATGGACAAAAGGGAAAAGTTTACAGTTCCATTTTGATTAATTGACTTGAAAAGGAGTTTATCAATATTAAAATATATCACACACATTCTTAAATGTAATTTACAACTTTAAATTTTTGGAAAGATCGGTAACTAACCGGATGTACTCACTTTCTCGACAGTTTTGTTGTTTTTAAAACCAAAACAAATTGATTTTGATCGTTTAAGATGCCGCAAATTCCCCACAAATATAAAAAAATCGTGAAATTCTTATCAATCAGCTAGTGAAAATTTTAATGACGTTAATTTTTTTCGTTGTAATCCAGAAAACCACAAATAATAACAGTTACACAACAATTCAACCATTCAAATAATTTCAATTTAATGATGACGAGGGAATTTATCATTAAATTGTATATTGTTGGCTGTATTCCCAAGTTCCAACATACAAATTCCAATAGAAACAAGTGATTGTTATTTGTGAAGCTCACCTTTTACTAGGTGAAAACGGACAGAAATGAGGCAATTTCAAATAAAATAAAATTAAAAATTTCTCATTACAAGACGAAATATTACATTGAACAGAATTGTGTCGTTTATGCTTAACAATAAAATGAAAAACAGACGTTGTCGTAATTTTCTCAACTACCCTCCAAGCCACACCATCACCACCACTGCCACCACCATAACCCAACATGATGGATAATTCCGGGTGTGGTCTAAGTGTTATTTCCCCAGAGGTTGGGTCTGGATGAAAATCGGTGCATATTTCCTGACTATCTCTCTATCAGATTGTTTCATATCATAACAAACTGTAATTCTACCTATATACGTTATCGGTTTTTCCCTATAGTAGTCTTTTGTATTGCCACAGTATACCATTTGGAAAATTAAATCTTTTCAAACATCTGTCAATGTGACATGAAACGAGGCAAAAGAATTAAAATGGAATTTCAATTAGTGAAATCGATTAAATTCCATCAATTTCTGAACAACGACTGAATTCCATTTCAAAAATATAACTGAAACTGGTGAAATTTTTATTATATTTCAAAACAAATCAAATACATAACTTTTAGATATTTCCTCGTTTCTGTGTAGGTGAGAATGAATAGTTTCTGTATTATTCAAGCTAAAATATTAATATTTATAGGTCGTTTGGAGAGATGGTCAGTTTAAAGAATCACTATAAAATCATATAACTACAAAATATTAATGAATTGAAACAATAAAATAAACATGCTTGACCTGTTTAGCCAATTGTCGTTTCAGAATTAAAAAATAATACCAGGCATGGGTCGTCCGTTTTATTGTACCTTTATCACTTTAAAAAGCAAAAAAAAATAGGAGTATTTTCGTTATCTCCACCAATTTTTTTTATATAGAAACCATTAACGAAGATCGTCCAAAATGACATTTCAATGTAATCTTTGGGCCTTTTTTTTTGTTGTGTAGTTTATGAAAAATTGTCTAGAATGAAAATATCAATAGAACCGTTTTAATACCATGTCATTATCAAGCTACACAGACATTAAATCCATAGAAGAAACGTTCTAATATAGATTAGCTCTCTCTTATATTTCTATTCCACGTAGAGGTGAAAGTATAACAATATAAGTTGGAATCCAGTAAATCACATGCAATTATTGTGCAAGAATATGTTGCTATTTGGTAATTCAAATAATGAGTATTTTCAATTGCTAACAAAAATTGTTTTTACACAAACGCCACAAAACGTAGGTACACATTTTCAATACGATTTTGTTAAAACTTTTTTAAGCGTGTGTGTGTGTGTCGCCATCAACCTAAAACTTTTGCCTTAATTAACTAACTTTATAAATGAACTTAAATTAAGAGTACAATTCGAATTTTAGCTGGTTCGTCAATTAACGTAAAAGTTTATTGATTCGTATTTCGAATAAACGACAATCATGGTGAATTTTAATTTTGCATCTAATTAATTCTGATATTTAAATTCAATTGCATTTCCCGTAAAATAAATATTGAACTTGTTTACCTTGACCGTCTGAATATTTATTAATTCCGTCATTGGCAATTGAAAATATTCAAATTTCATAGATCAATCATTGATGGATCATTGATATTGGATAATATAAATTGATTGCTGTTTTTTTCTTCTCGTCTATTTTTATCACACATCTCCTCTTGAGATAAAACAAAGAAAAACCCAATCCCCAATTGATTAATGATAATCGGGACGGAAAAAAAACGCCTACGCTAATTTGACAGCAAAGACAGGATTCTGTCACCATTGACTTGAATTTGAACTGAAATTGAGAAGAATTGAAATAGGTTGTATAAGGAACAAAAGTGGAAAAGCTCTATATATCGACGATTTCCAATCGTATACGCCAACACAAACTTTATCCTTTAGAAAAGTAACATTCTCCAGTTATCCTTAGGGATTTACATATATGTGTTTACTTATATAATGAAAGCGAACACTTTATCAAACACAAGAACTCGATAAAACACTCTATTTAATTTGTGCGATTGTGCTAAAGTTTTATCACTTATTGGTGGACCGGTTTCAATTCTCAACAAACCATCCTCAGCACCTTGACGAAACTTTAGAAATCTGTTGATAAATGAACAGAAAAAAGTAGAAATTCTAAACGGAATTATAGATTAGAAGTCAATTTCAAACTAATTATATGGATAAATAGTGAAATTCAGTGCAATTTTTTTTAGAAAGTGAAGATGACACACAATTCTAAAACATTTATGATAAAGAAAAAAATTGACATTATTGAATAATAATGCTAGTTTGATGTCAATAAATGTAACAATAAAGTTTGCAATTAATTCCATTAATCTTTAGGAAGATGTCAAGGATCCAAACGTTCCTTTCTCGTTCTAATTGTAATTCTAGTTTTACACATAAATTTGTTCTATTCTTGAAAGTAAATAGTAGTTTTAATGGATACATCTCTCATTATAATATCAAATGGTTGTAAATTGATAGCCACTACTAAGATCGATTGATTGTTGACGAGTTGAAATGGATCCACAAACTGAATAGCCACTCCAGAACAACATACAAACACAAAAAAAAAGGAACCAAGAAAAAGAAAAGAAACTATTGGTAAACAGATGATAAATTTGTGAATCAAAAAACGTGACGAAAATTGAAATTCGTGCTATCAGTTTTCAGAAAAATTGATTGAAAGTGAACTTTTACTCAATACATATAGTTATTACCAACAATATGATGTCACTATTATTATTATTATTATTATTATCATTGCGCTAATAAATATAATTTCGAAAAATCTGTCTCGTAAACATTCCTTTCACTTCACATAAATATGGAGAGGATTCAATTAACAAATTTATTAAATTTTTCATTTTATAATTAACAGTCTTTGAAAGTTCCATATGGATGATTAAATAATTATAATATGTGTAGACCGTATAGTATATAAAAATATTATTATATTTTGTTTATTCGGGTCAAAATAACAAAATTTTGTACAAAATTTCATAAAGTGGTCCAACAACTTTTACAATTTCCTATTGATTACCGGTTATCCATAGATATTGAACGTTCCGTGTGTGGAAAAAAAGAAAAATTTAAATACCTCGTCTCATGTCCAAATTTTTGACAATTACTCATTTCAATAACTAATTGAGTATGAAATTTAATTGACACGAAAAGAATTTTCATAATTGACAAGAATTTGGAAATTTAACGTAAGAAATTGACAATATTTCCATATTCCTGAAAGATAAATTGTAAGAAGAGGATCTGAAAGAAGAAAAATACAGAAATTTTTATTTCCATTTCGATTTCGATCAAACTTTTACAAAATACCACCAGACACAGTTTCATTGTTATCACACATCTATTTTTATGTTTCACCCTGTTGAAACTTATTTCAATAAGTATTTTTGGAGTTTTGTTATCAAAAAACTGATCAAACGCCCAACTCTATTTCAATCTTGAATTACATCACCAACAATTATTGGAATTATTCATGAAACTGTTCGGTTTTATTGTTTTGTTGTTGAATTATTGAATTATTTGATGGAGACAGTCAGGTGAAAAACACCCTTATATATGAATACGTGATTGTTTACTATAAATAAACACGAAAAGCAGGCTTTAATTGGTTACGAGATGATTTGTGGCAAGTAATTGAATCGACAAATACCTTATAGGAGGGAATCAATAATACCACCAATACGCTATACTATAAGAGGATTTTCGTTTTTTGTTATTATTTTTTTTCACTCTTAGAAATAACAAGATATTTGCCAATAAACTGTTCAATTTCTATAGAATGAAAGCCACTCAAATGTAGATTGTCAGGTTTAAAATAAATTTGTAGCGTTATAAATTGAACATATATAACTTAAATAATAAATATTTGTCGTAGCTTTACTGTCTCTTTAGTCTTAATAATAATAATAATAAAAATGATAAAAGACGACATTATTAAATTTTTCCAAGCTTTTGTTAGAATTAATGTTCACCATCATTATCATGGTCATTTTTTTCCACAACTTTTTTTGTCTCTTGCTATAATAATTTTTATTAAATGAAGTCTATAAGAAACTTTAATAAATAATCTGGATTATTTTTAATTATTTTCAAGAATAATTGTCTGACGCCTTAGTTAAATAATATAAAATTATCTAAATATAGCAACAGATAACTTATTCACAAAAAAAAGGCCATTACGTGCACTTCTCATGCAGGCGTCTTTTCAGCGTTTTCGACCTCTTGTATTGATGATTTACTGCATAAAAGTAAATGCCGACAGATTATATTCAACACACATCAGTACCATTAGGCCGTTTGTACACACACCGGTTTCAAGCCGTCGACGTCGCCGGTGACGGCGAAATGTTCTGTACACACACCGGCGTTGCCGTCGCCGGTGAGGACTTCGATTTTCTCAGTGACTAAAAAAACATATGATCCACATACCTCTCGCCGGCGTGTGTACAAAGCTTCATAAGGAAACATTGCCCTCGAACAGCCGGCTGCCGGGCCGGCGTACGTGTACAGACCTCCATTTGATTACATTGCATCCGGCGCCGGTGCCGTCGACGGTGACGGTTTCGCCGGCGTATGTACAAACGACCTTATAGTAATTGTAGGCATTAAGTTTTATATCTAGGCAGTTCGGATAGGGATAGGGCTATACTTTTCACAATCAGTAGCACATGCAAATCACCACTTCTAAATGCAGTTTATTTTCTATATATTAGTGTGTACAACAATTTAATCAACATCTAATAAACAACACTATCTTCTAATTCTAATAATTCTGCTATTTGCATACGTTATATAACTTATTTTGTTTCATGCTTGTGAAATATTTGAAAGAAGAAAACTGTCACGGATGAAAAGAATTGGAATATCTAAAATATATGTATACGTTACAGTTAGTTAATTAGTATATTGGAGGTATCTCTATGAAAGATAATACCTTTATACAAAACTTGTAATCGTAAATGATAAGACCAGGTGCTTCGACAACAATCGATTTTAAAGAATTTGTCAAAAATATTAAGTAAATTTTTCTATTACTCAAATTCAAACTAGTCCAGTTTATATTTATCAAATTCTCAAAAACTAATTGAGACTGCAATTAGGTACACATCTTATAAATACTTACAGGTACATTTTAATTTTTTTTGAAAATTATTCATTTACCTCATCTATAAGTGATTGTCCCCTATGGAAACTGAATAAACTAATGCTTGCATAACCAATGCACATACAAATAAGACGTCCATAACCGATTTGTTCGACCCCCTTAAAAATGATAAATTTTAGAAATTACTTTTTGTTACCTAAATGGAAATTAAATCTACAGTTGCTGCGCTAAAAGAAATACTGAGATATGCAATCACTGTTGTTACTATTATTGAAACCAGTGGTATTAGTATTAATCCATTAAATTTTGCTTGTGTCCTGAAAAATACACAAGTGAGACTACAACATAATCCAATAATTTTTCAATGTACTTCTTTATATTCATATCCAAATCTATGCAGATTTTAAATTTTTCTGAAATGTCCTGTTGAAAATTAGTATTTCTTATTAAACTATAGTCATTATCTTTAGACTGGGTTTTCGATAGGTCCTGAAGAAGTTGATTCACAATACATATACGTAATCTTTGAAATAACATAATATAAGCCAATGCATAAGCACCACACAACATCATCGTTGTTGCAGGTAAAAAACTTGAATAATATGAAAATGATAAAATATCAACAAAGATTCCAATTTTTTTAAATAAATATATAGCATAATAAATATTATTATTTTGACCTGTTATTGGCCAGAGAGACATTGTTGTAATATATGCCAATAATGTGATAATTGCAATGAATATTTGATAAATTCGAATTTGTTTAGATATCGATTTCCATACAGCAGGATCATGATCTTCTGGTGGCCATAAATTTAGAAAAATATCATCGTCTATTAATTTGATTAGAGGTTTATCAAGTGTAAGAAACACTATGATTTGAACTTGACTCTACAAAAGAGTAAACTATAAAAATGAAAAATAGATATAATAAAATCTACCGAAATAAACACAAAAATCATTGGTCCGTATCGTATTATTAAATTTGGATCAAAAGTAACGATTATTTCAATAAAGAAAGCCACTGTTGGGACAAAATGAAGAAGGAATGTTGAAATCAATAGAATTTTCACTATTGGCCTTTTGAAAAGCTTTTCATAAAGTATAACACGTGCCCAGTAAAAAGGGTCGTCAGACTCTAAAAAAAAACAACTAAATATTTGTAGTTGAAATGAATATTATGATTTTTCTAATGTAACTTTGAAAATTTCGTGACTTTTTGAATTTCATCTTCACCACCCAAAAGATTCTACACAACTAAATTAACAAAACTAATAATCTCTCTTCATTTTCGTTAATTTTTTCACTTTTTTATATTAATAGATATAATGATTTGCCACGTCAGCTATTTCTCGTATACATATTATAAGAAAATATCTTTATTCTTAGTGAATTAGAAGAAATGTTCTCATCAAATGACTATTTCAGTTAATTAAGATGAAAAAATCAATAACGGTCTAAAAAATATACAGAGTGTGTTTGTTTCAACTCGTTATAGTATTATATTTACGTTATTGTTGGAAAAATTGAAGAAAACTACGTAAAAAAATTATGTCTCTACATTTTCGTTAATTTTTATACCGAAGACCTAAATAAATCTATTAATTACCAAAGGACTATGAACATAATGATTTTCTTGTATTAATACCTGTACTCTATAAGAAAATACTCTTATTCGTAATGAATTCGAATAATTGCTTTATTATCCCATCAAACGACAATCTAATTAATTAGGCGAAAAACAATCAACAAACAAAAACGATTATAATATATAGGTATATCTCTACAATGTCGCTTTTCCACGTGTCAATCACTATAAATTAAAAGAGAAATTGATTATGAATCCACGACGGTAAATATAGATAGGAATATGAAATGTATGAAAACTTGAAACTTGATCCAAAAAAAGTCTGTGCATCGAGTGGGATTTGAACCGCACATCTTTTTCGGAGAGACTTTAATTTGTTTAAAATTTTCATACATTTGGAAAAATAAATTGTTTAGTTTTTTTTTTAAGTCGATCAACTCCTATTAATTCAGATAAAAGAACAACCAGCAAAATGTCTATCAATAAGGATGTAACTTCTTGCAATAGGTATATGAAAACTATACTTTTTCAATGCACATTTATTCTCAAAATTGTTTTGTGTACAACAACAACAACAACAACAACAACCAACGGGAACGGTGTGCATAATAAACAACAACAACAATAGAGACTTTGCTTCGAATATATGATAAATCCCGATTAGACAAAGTAGGTGAATTACGCAAACAGCTTAACGTTAACGTCCGCTTAGCGTATATACCTACTGTCAAAAATCTTTAGCATATTCTAATTGAGTACCTACTGTATTATGTAGGAATTTAGGTAGGTACTACCCGTCCAAGGTAAGAAGAACTTTTAATGAGAATGCTTATTGGAGTTGTAATAAAAATGACGGTTGGTGACAGTGACGTGCGTGACATAGTTTTGCTAGTATTTAAACCTTCATTCGGACATTTTTCGCGTCGCTCTTATAGCCATAAACACGAATCCCTCCAAAAAACATAGTGGAAATATCCGACTATATTTATTATAAAATATTCATCAATTTGGTTCTTCTTAGTTTGGCCGATTAATATGTATGACTTATTTTGTTGTAGCCATTCGAAATATTTGAAAAAAGAAAATTGTAACAGATAAGAAGAATTGAAATATCTGAAAAATATATAAAAATTAGTTAGAATATTTGTAGAGATGTCTCTAAAATGCAGAATCACATAACAGTTATTGTATTACAACACAACTATATTTGAAAATTCTCTCATTTGAGCGTTGATTCTAGATTTTAGAGATATTTTGTTTAAATGTAATACTTTTATGCAGAGTTCATATCCATAAATTAAAAGACCAGGTGCTTCAGTAACAATGGGTTTCAATGCATTTGTTAAAAAAATTAAATATATTTTTCTGTTACTCATATTCAAACTAGTCCAGTTTATGTTCAATAAATTTTCAAAGAGTAGTTCAGACTATAATAACCGATTTTATTAATTATTGACAATTTCATTTTTAAAATTATAAATTTACCTGATCGATAAGTGTTTGTCCTATATGGAAAGTAGTAGGCATGAGACCTATATAACAGATAACGCGTTCATAACTAATTAATTCAACACCCTTAAAAATGATAAATTGTACAAATTACTTTCTATTAAATATAATTTTAAATTTACAGTTGCTATGTTAAAAGAGATGCAAAGACATGCAAGCACTGTTGTAGTTAGAATAAAAATCATTGGTATTAGTATCATTTTATTAAAAGTTGTCTGTGTGCTGAAGATAAATAGAATTGTTTAGACAAATACAAACATTCAAGTCATTTTCTAGCATACCTTTTAATGTTTACAACCATTTCTATACATATTTTAAGCTTTTCTGATATTTCTTTCTGAAAGTCAGTATTTCTCATTAAAGTATAATCATTCTCATCAAGACGTGTATTCGATATATCCTGAAGAAGTTCATTAACAGTAGCTATACGTAATCTTTGAAATAATGTAACATATATCAATATATAAGCACCAGATAACAACATCGTTGCGATAGGTAAAAGGCTTAAATAAAATAAGAATGATAGCACATCAGTTAAAATCCCAGTTTTCTTAAATAAATATATAGCGTAATAAATATCATCACTTTGGCCTGCTATTGGCCAGAAAGACACTGTTGTAATATAGACCAATAATGTAAGTATTGCAATGTATATTTGACCAATTTTGATTTGTTTAGATGTCGATTTCCATACAGCAGGATTCAAATCCTCTGGTGGCCATAAGTTTGGAAAAATATCATCGTCTATTAATTTTATTATAGGTTTTTCAAGAATAAAAGTCGCTATAATTTGAACTTGACTCTACAAAAACAAGTACTTGAAGATATTCCTATCAAAAAAAAAGGGAAAAAACTAGTAAACTAACCGAAATTGCTCCAAATGCGACTGGTCCATATTGTATAATTAAATTGGAATCAAAACTAACAACTACTTCAATAAAGAAAGCCACTGTTGTAGTGAAGTGAAGAAGGAAAACCGAAAATAACAATACTTTAACTATTGGTCTTTTAAACAATTTTTCATAAAATATAACACGTGCCCAATAAAACGGATCGTCCGTTTCTAGAAAATATAATTATTTATAAATAAAATGAAAATTATTTTCGTTCAAATGTTAACTTTGAAAATTTCTTGACTTTTTGAATTTCATCTTCACACATCGAAAAAATTAACTCGACTAAATGAACGAAACTTGTTCTTTTTTCTTCTAACTTTCCGATTAAAAGGTCAAGTAAAAGAATATTTAAACATTACGGAGATATTAACATAATGATTTTCCACGTCATCCTTTTGTTGTGTTAATAGTTTAATAGCTATAATTTATAAGAAAAACTGATAATTGATTAACTTTTTTCATTGATTAAGAATAAAGTGTAATAAATTAGGTACTAAACGAACAAAATAGTTATCCATGATTAATGATAATAAATTACTACACAGTGAATTAGATGCACCGGTTAATACGAAATTTTGAGCAAGTTGTAAGTAAAATTCGTTATGCTATTTAGAGGTACTTATATTTAGTACAGTCAATGACATAATGATATGAAATTTATAGTCTTCCAAAACATATTTATTTTTAAAACGTTAATGTGTACAATAATTGAAACAGTAGTGTACTTATATATAATAGGTAACACCTATTTGGTAGGTTTCTGAACAAAGTCATCATCATCATCATCATCATCATCATCAATGAGGACTATTTTAACAGTTAAACGGTATTTTGTAATTTGTAAACAGGTCCTCGCCAAGTCTTCGTGGACGACCTGCTCTCCATCGCTTCATAATTGAAAAGCTCGTCCAATAATAATAAACAGACACAGCGGCGAATAGGAACAGAAACTTGTGTTAGAAAAAATTCTATGACAAAGCCGATATTTTTCTTCTTATATGTCAGTAGGTATTTAAACTGTGTTTACATTTGATTTGAGTGTCCCATTTGAAACCCAATTGTTAAGTGGGTGCTTTGTGGGCCGAGCATAGCAGGTGGACGAGAACTACGTACAGAATACAGAATACCAAAGCTCTCGTTGAAGTTCAACACCGACAATCAACAAGCGAGATGATAATGACGATGACGATGACGATAACTTTGTTACAGAATCAGAACTACAAAAGTTATACTTAGTTTATACTTATAATTGATAACAGTGACCAACAAGCGGTGAATTACCTATAGAATTTAAATACTTAATCTACAGTGCCAACAGTGTCGAACTAGGCTACCAGGCAACCGGTAGAATGATCGGTAAGCCAAATGTCAAAGCTAATGGGGGCCATGTCACCTCAAATTTGGGACTCGAGTTTCCAATGCAGGCTATTTCATCCATATTAAAGGTTGTTAAACCTGAATTTTACTCAGTAAAGGAGTTTTCTATAGTCTAGTCTAGATTACTAACCGGTGGACCAAGAGTTTTCCAGTCCGACACTGAGAATGGAGTACCAAACATTTTATTAGTTTCAAATACAGTATAACTCGGTTACAATGACACTTAACGGATTTGAAGAGATCCAAACATTCTTATATCCGGATTTTTGAGTGATGTAATTGAATGAAATGGGCACCAAGTTGCAACTGTATTTCAATTGATATGCATGTGTTTCTTATTTTAGCCACCCAAACGAAGTACTTGATAGAAGAAAATTGTAATAGACATAAAAAATTGAAATATCTAAAATGATTATTAGAATGTAAATTTATAAATTTTAATAATTTCTCATAAATACCAACTTTAATAAAAAATGGATATTCAAAAACCATAAGTCCAGGAACTCCTGCAATAACTGGTTTCAATGTATTTGTTAAGAAAATTAAATAAATCTTTCTATTGCTGATATTCAAACTAGTCCAATTGCAAGTTTAATAAATTTGCATAAATCAGCTCGGACTGTAATAATTTCCGTTAGTGAGTTTTTTAATACACGCCGAAATAATTACCTGATCTATGAGTTGTTGCCCTGCATAGAAAACAGAAGAAAAGGTTGACACAAAACAACAAATTGAAAGTAGAATACGACCCTTACTGATGATATTGAATCCCTAAATTTTAATTTTTAAAAATGACTTTTCTATTAAGGAAAATTTTTAAACTTACACCTATCAAATCGAAAGACATACTAAGAAATGCAATAACTGTTACTGAGACCAGAGCTATTGTAGGTATTGAAATTAATTTGTTAAATTTAGCCTGTATTCTGTAAAAAAAAACATTATTATTTAATGGACTGACTGGTAATAGAAAATAGATATAAACTGATAGTACTTTCGTAGTTCGACATCGATATCAATACAAACTGAAAGTTTTTCGAAAATTTCCTTTTGAAACTTGGAACTTCTTATCAACGTGTAATCATCTTCTTTAAGATGTGATGCAATAATTTCCTCAAGTAGTCCATTAATAATATATTCCAGTAATATTTGGAATATAAGCACATATCCAAGAGCAAAAGCACCAATAAACATTATAATTGTAGCCGGTATGAAACTTAAATAATACATCCACGACAGAAAATTAGTTAAAATTCCGATTTTTTTAAATAAATATACAGCATGATAGACTTCATCACTTTGTCCTGTTATTGGCCAGAAAAGTACGCAATTTACAAGTGCCATTATTGTAACTGTTACAATGAATATATTTATCATTATAGCTTTTTGACGCAGTATTTTTTGTGTAGATGGATTAAGATCTTCAATTGGCCATAAATTTGAAAAAATCTCATCAAGCAAAAGTAATATCGGTTTTTCTAATGTTAAAAATACAATAATATCAACTTGCGCCTGAAAAACAAATATGTTTTTAACTACATATCTTTATAATAATAACTCAAAAATAACTAACAGAAAGAAGAATAAATACACGTAGTCCATATTTCAGAAGTAAATCAGAATCAAATGTAATCGCTAATTCAATCAAATAAGCTACTGTACATGAAGAATGAAAAAGAAACAGTGAAACGAAAAACACTTTTACTATGGGTTGTTTGAACAATTTATCATGCAATATAAAACGTGGCCAATAGAATGGATCATCAGTTCCTAAAAAAAAAATTACAAATATTAATAGAAAAAAACGAAAATTATCTTCTTTGAAATGATAACTTTGGAAATTTCTTGATTTTTTGAATCGCATCTTTACCGTTCAAAACTATATGTTCGACTAAACGAACAGAATTCATATCTCACCCTTATATTCGCTCCATTTTCCACATTAACAGGTAAATCTATATATTTAAATATTAAAGGAATATTAATATAATGATTCGCCACGTCATTTATTTCTGAGGCTCATATCTATAGACTATAATGAAAATTGATAGAATATTCGAATAATTTGTTTATTGATTTTTATATTTAACGAAACGAAGTGGATTATTGCACATTAATTTTTGTCAACTATTTTTACTTATCTTTTAGGCTCATTTTTCGACATTTCCAATCCACAAAACCTTCCTCCGTTACCCAACGAGAAAACGCAGATTCTAAACCATTTTTCGCTAAATGTTACCGTCTCTGAGATCTGAGCGTAAAATATAATACAAAACAAAACCAATAGGTTTTGCCTTGATGGGAGCCGCAAATGAAATAAATTTTCTCAAATTGTCATTGAAATGCATAATAGTTACATGTATATGTCCATTTGTCAATATTTGACTTCAAACATTTGTCCATTTGAACGGTACAATTTGATTCTATTAAATCAAGATTGATGAACAAATTTATAGTCGGTTTTCATACGTAGCTATATTCTAAACCAAATTAAACATCTGTTAAATTGCACAACATCATTGTACAAAAAGGATTTAATACCTCTACTATTAATACACTATACAGTAGAATCTCGATATAGTGAACTAATTAAAGCCACAGCCCATTCACTATTACGGGGTTGTTCACTGTTGCGGGGAA
>JAZBHA010000272.1:57210-85296 GCA_037464855.1 Iselma pallidipennis | reverse complement strand
CTCGCTTCTTTGGTAGAATGTGACGTCACTTTGTGCCAGGCAAGTATGGCGGGAAAGTAGCTTTAGAGAATATGACGTCAGTATTTCTGTAAAGAATACTCGAGTATTGAACCAAATTTTCTTCCTGGGCGCTTATACTTTTGACGTCTAGAGGGGACTGTCTGTCCTCCGTATATAATGACAATGTTAAGAACAGGTAATGCCATCTAGAAGTTAAAAGTCTAAGCATTTGTATTAGAGCAACATGACGTCCTGACGGCCAGTGATGTCACGTCCTACCAAAGTAATGGGAGATCCATCGACCCATTATATCTCACTTATACCGAAGCAATTTTGTGGCGAATTTTTCTGTGAACTATTCACGTGAGAAATGGAAATTTCAAAGTCTCGACAATTTCAATTAAAACAATTGCAGGGAAATCTCTCTTATTAGTGCTTTTGCTCTCATGCTTTCCAAGCAGAATTATGTAAGACTCAAAAATTTGTAATTTTTCAACAGAACCAAAATAAGTTATGTGTTGAAGTAACAAAAACGAAAAGGGTAGAATTCGATTATTTGTAAAAGCTCTTCACTAGATGTCACTACTCGACTGTATTATTAGAGCTTAAATACAACTTTTCACAGTACTTGATCACAGATTATCCTTCTAATCACTGATTATTCTAATGCCCAAAATTCCAGTCTGTTTGCTATCTATTATCATAAACTCATTCCCACCACTTCCCACTAAAAACCATTCCCACTCATTTTTTTTTTGTTCCAGTTAAAATTAGACCCCATTTCGAATATTTAACAAGTGGCAAGTACTTCCATGATTTTCGAGACGATTTATTAATATATTCTTACATTAGAATCATTAAAATTCAACGACGTCTCATTAGAATTCGTTACTTTTACGGATACTGAAAAAAGAAAGTTATAATAATAATAATGTATCCAAATGAATATAATCAAGGGTTTTTCGCCCCTTCTTATCTTTGTGCTTTAATCTGAATTTCAATAGGGTAATATTTTTCCCTCCGGTCACCAACCGAATTCAAATTGGTCACTCTAAGATAACGAGAGGAAATTTCAATTTTTAAAAATAACAACAACACGACAATGGTGGTGACAATCTCTCTGTGTATTCACGTATTTATTCAAAATAAGATTGTTTTGTAAAATATTCAATAGGATCACACTAGGCCCATGTAGTTCACCAAAAGGGTAATTCATTAAAATTCCATTCGTGTACTGTGCATTAAATTCGGTCTTATCAACGTTGATTTCCGGCAATTAATTATATGTTTCTCCATTAATTTTATCAATTTTTGCACAATTGTGTCTATGTGACGATTACCTACAATTGTAGTTTTGTTGTATTACTTGTTTTTTTTAAATAGGGCGCAATTCCAGCAACTATAGCAATAATTAATGGTAAAATTCGAGTTGGTCTCAATCAACAAGAACTACATCAACTAGGTGATGTTGAGACTTCCAAATCAATAAAAACATCAAGACGAGATCTATCTTACGTTGTTAGTAATCGTTTAAATGGTGGCACTACAGTTTCTGGTACACTTTTGATAGCAAACAAAGTCGGTATTCCAATTTTTGCAACAGGAGGTCAGTTTTAATGAAATGGATCAAAATCGGGAAATTACAAAAAATTGATGTTTTATCTTTTAGGAATTGGAGGTGTTCATCGTCAAGGTGAAATCACTTTCGATATATCTGCTGATCTTATTGAATTGGGTCGATGTGGTGTTGCTGTTGTTTCAAGCGGAATCAAATCAATCCTAGATATCCCGAAAACTTTGGAATATTTAGTGAGTTTTTGCCTTCTAAATTCAAAAATCCAATTCCTTCTATTCGATTAACTTGCAACATTTATATGCTGCTTATATCAAAGCTCACATTTCTCTATACGGTTTTCCGTATATAGAGTGTACAACGCTAATTCACTTTGAAGTAGAGGGTGAAATTTGAACTTAGTGTCGTAGCAGGTTACTGACGCTAATTATTGATTCTTACCTAAGGAAAGTTGGCAAATCTAATGAAATATGAACCAAACTACGTCCCTATGTCAAATTTCACTGCCTGTTTTTGAGGTGAAATAGCGTTGTACACTCGTTATGTTTATATATTTTAGGAAACTCAAGGTGTTTTCGTTGCAACATTTGGTGATACGAAGGATTTTCCAGCATTTTATTGCCGAAAAAGCGGTTTTCAGGTAGCCTATTCAATTTCAACAGCCCAACAAGCCGCACATATTATTCAAACAAATCATAATTTAAAAATGGAATCCGGTATGCTTTTCGCTGTACCAGTTCCTGAACAATACTCATTAGATGAAAAACTTGTCGAGAATGTTGTTGGAAATGCATTAAAACAAGCCGAAACTGTTGGAATTCACGGTAAAGAGATCACACCGTTTCTTTTAGAGAAAATTGCCAAGATCACTGAAGGGAAATCATTGGAAACAAGTATCCTTTTGTTCGAAATTGGCTATAAATTCAGTTTTAAGAAAGAAACAATTTTTGAGTTTCTATGTATTTATTGAGGAATTGTGTTGTTTTCGTATAAATTTTCCTTAACAACAAACGGATATGGTTTTGGTCAAGAATAATGCAAAAATTGCAGCTGAAATTGCTGTGAAACTTGCTGAATTGAAACACGGCGAACATGAACGGAGACTGGGCGGAAATGGATCTGTGAACAAAACACCGGTAAGTTTTTATTGATATCATAATGCAGAACTTCCATATTCGCACCAGATGAAATTTTTACAACAACAGTACCAACAAAAACAAAATGAATTTTTTTCTTCCAAATGAATAATAAAATCGTTGGAATACTTTTTTTTATTTTCGCTTCTTGTAAGAAATTAGAGACCGGTTGAGGTTGAAAAACTAATTTTCAGCAGCCGAACGAAACAAGGTCCCGCCTAATCCTAGTTGGACTTAATTATACTTGGTTTGTTGGTCCTGTTAAAAGTTTGCCTTCAATGTTTAATCCTTTAATATAGAATAAACTATAGGCTAGTTAAATGCCAATATATTTATGTTTAGAAATTAATTTTTGTCCTTGATAATGTTATCGTAAACCAGCTGCAACAGCTGTTCTCGTTATAAATATTAGCTAGTGATTAATTAAAAACTCCAATCATTTATTATCTAACTGCCCTTTACGATACTAATTGGAGCGAAATTTGGCAACTTGCTCTAATTAGATTGGACTCGAATGTTTTGTGGATGTTTTTAAATAATTGATTTATAATCTACTGCGTTATCCTGCCAAAAAAATATTTTGTTGTATCGTCGAAACGATAATACAAAGCAAAATCTGTTATTTATTGAAGACAAATAGGTACCCATCCAAATACTAAACGCTCCATTATATTGATGTTTCAGTTTTCCTTAAATATGATTCCCTTTTATTCTTATGTCCTTGGCCCTTGTTCGTTATCATCATATACACATACATATATACTCTTTTTATATGTACACGTGTATATAAAGTCAATTTTCCGACTACTATCAGCATCCGAAAGGATAAACATTTGCTTGAAGTAAACTACCTGAAAAAAAAAGACATCACATGCTGCGACTTGTTCGATCGGTAAATAAACGAAAACAGAAGGATGAAAAAATTTATTTAATTTGTTATACTAATTCTATATAAAACAAGAAGAAAAACAAAACGAAGCGAATAAATACAAATTTACATTTCGGAAACTCTTACTTTCATCCCCGCTTTTAAAGAAACAACGTTTGTATATGTAATTATTATTTGAAGAAAATTATCTTATTCGTTATTAAAAGAGGGTTACATATTTCAAATATTTATTCTACGAATATTATCGATTTATAATGTAACGGTGGTATTCTTTAATGGTCTAATATTTTAGAATAACGTTCGTTTCGATTACTAACTGGATGATATTGATGGTAGATGTTTATAATATCGGAGAGCACCCTTGGGTTGTTCTCATAACATTTGTAAATTCCATACAGGTATCTAAAGGGAGATCGAAAGATCATTTTCTGGCAACTAATGCGGTTTAAGCAGGTTCAACCTATTTTGAACACGTGCAATTTCGCGACACAACTATGACGTCAAACAGTGGGTGGTTTCAATAATTCTTGCAGGTATTCAAGCACTGAGCCATATTTTGGCGACACAACAGTGACGTATTTCAATAATACGCTTCAAATACGGTGTATCGCCAAAATATGGCTTTGGTTTGGCGTGTGATTTGTCAATCGATGTGTTTAAATTAGACAAATTGATGACGTAGTTAATAGTTACACGACAACGCTGGGTCGCGAAAAAACGGCTAATATTACGCGCAATTTCCTTCTCGTATACATACTACATGGAAATCTTCTTGTTGTAAATCAATCCACCCTCGTTTCCATTAAATTTGAAATAAAATCTCAAATAAGAGAAGTTCATATATGTATGTACGTCTAAGGAATGAGACCGCTAACAAATATTAAGGATGAAGGAAGATCTATCATTGTTCACAACTGATTGTTAAAAAAATCTCTCCATACTGGGAGATATTTTGTGTTAGGGTGCGTATATACGAAGAGATTCATCTCTCCTAGCTTGTCTCCTCGATTGCTAAGAAAGAAAGAAAGGATAGTTTCTAGTGGAAAAGTACCCTTAGACAAAAATCCATGATAAAATTGATTCGAATTGTCTTTTTTTACCCTGTTTTTTTTTTTGTTGCATTCGTTCAGATGAGTTCATTGTATTTTCTCTTTAGTTTTTAATATCTGATGCGGAAATAACTGACTGTCTTTCAAAGTCAGCATACACATAAAATTTAATACTATTGCTGCATTTTCTGACGCATTCAGCAATTTCATAAACAAATCTGACATGAATTTGTGGCTTTCATTAAATTCTCAATTATTATTATTATTATTAAACGTAAACTGATTGTGCTATTTGGATGTAAATTTGTACAATATTACGACAATATTTATTAATCATTTGCATATAATCAATAGAAATTTCATTCATAAGTTTCTATATAGTTATTGTAGTATTTATCCTGTAAAGGATCAATACACCTACTGTGCAGGATAAACGTAATCTTTAGTTGCTGTCTGCTAATTTTACGTACGATATACTGACTTAATAAACACTTAGATCTTTATGGATAATGATGATGTCCATTAAAATTCCCGAACTAAAAAGCAGTAGACCTTTCTTTTTTGGACCTCCACTATGTGGATTATCGATACGCATACATGATGCGGTTTCGCATGTTCATTTTAATGGTGCGATAAGGTTGGTGCTTTTCGCTGGGACATCATGTATATTACGATGAACATCAACACGTATTCCCAGAAATCAGTTCTTCGGCTTTTCGGTATCCGGACTACCCACATCCCCATTTGTTGTGGATAAGAAATTTTTTTCTGTATTTTTTGTTGTTGTTTTATTGTGAAATAAGTAAAAATAATGAAAATAAGAGAAGAATATGAGCCCCATAGACTTCAGTTTAGTTCATTAGATTTTCTACTTTTATAGGAAATATGAAATGTATTTCTATACGTTCTGAGATTGTTTCATTTTTAATGAGTTTATTATCTGACGTACTTTCACTCCTTCAACCATTTTAATTTAGTGAAGCTTTACTGGATAATAAAACAAGATTAAGGAAAACTCTGTCAAAAAAAAATCTGAATCAGATTCATTAACAAATTATAACTGAAGGGATTCAACGAAGAATTGTAACAGTGTTTGAAATACTTATACAACCTAATTGTCCTAAAAAAATCTAAATAATTAGGCAAATGTAAATTTTTCTTTTTTGGAATAATCGTTGGGAATCTGAACAAAACCATCGTCATCGTCAACAAGGACTATGTTGACAGTATTCTGTCTTCTCTCCCACTCATCAACAGTTGAGAAACTTGACTAGTGAGTAGGGGCGGAGCAAAACCAGTCGATGAGGACTACAACAGAATACCAAAGTCCTGATTGACGTTCAACACTGACAGTTAGCAAGCGATGATGGCTAGTTCGGAATCCCACCGATTATCTGCTGGTCTCGATTTATATTTATTAATCTAGATAATTGTCGACAGGTGGTAATTGGTGGCTCGAATCTTGATTGTTCCATCAAATTGAAAGAAACTGCATTGAAGGTAAGTAGAAAAATGATAACAACACTTTTCTAACAATACACTTTATTAAATAATAGATATATTTATATATACATTATCTTGTACACGGTGTTAACATGAAATAGCTTCTTTTTTTCCTCTTTCTCTCTCTCTCTTTTTTTTTTAAATTTTGTTGTTTATATTAATTCTTCTTAACAATGATCATACATAAAATCTATTGCGCTCTCTAAATATAGCGCAAATATATAATAATTAAATAAATTATTTCGGGAAGCTTTAACAAAGAGATCGACAATTTTGGTCTGTAACTACGGACATGTATATAACATTATCCTGTTCTCCGGCGTGTATATATGTATGTGTATATAGGTATTACAATGTAAGTAAGTGTAGAGATGTGTCGTTGTGTGTATGTAAATATCCTTTATACTAGAAGAACTACTGCAGCAGCCGACTTGATTGCTATTTCGATTTCACGGTACTGAATTTAATTGGATTCCAGTATATTTGATCTCGCTATTTTGACATATACAATATTTTTCTAAATTATGATGATATGAAAAGAATTATTATCGTCTGAATTGGATCAAAATTCTTTTCAAATGTCTGTTATTACATAAAAATCGATATACAGTTATTGGTGTTTGCTTGGTTCCGAATTTTTATTTATTCTCCATTAATTCGTCTTATTTAATCTTTTAGTGGGCCAGTTTCATAATCGACTTTAAATTAACTTTAACTAATCCCGAATGTTTATACATCCTTGTTTGCCTTATAGAAACGTGCACACTCTGCTCTAGTCTGTTCTGACATGTAATAGACTGTGACTTTAGTTAAAGTTACTTTAAAATTGATTATGAAATTGGCGCGTTCTAATTTATTTATCAAATACTAGTAAATGTACATTTTAAAGATTAATTTTATTATAACTATACTTATTATTATAAATATTGAGTGAAATAGTTTTTGTTTCTACTTATTTAAATAATTGATTATTTATTTGAGTATTTTTATAAGTTAATTTTAGTTTTATAATTTTTTTTATTATCGAGCCTAATTTGATAAATTTAAACTGCAATACTATCTCTACTATTCTTGTTGTTTGTTTTTAATATAAAACTGCTTTGTACTTTAAAATCGCCTAAACTAAGAAGCTGCAATATTATAGATAAATTTTTAATTATTATTATTTTTGATTAATATATAATTGAATTTTATCACCCTCTTATTGGTGAATTTTCATTATTAAACAAGAGGAAAACACAAATTCTATTGGGAATGGTCGTTTTTTTTGCGCCACTATCCGATATTACAAGAGGGTGATCCATCACAGAGCAATTTTGTCGGCCGCTACAGATCATTACTTACAACCACCGGTCAGCCGGTTTTTCATTCATATTCATTCATGAACGGAAAACTGAACGTGCAATCGAAGGCTTGCATTTGCGAGGATGTATTAAGAAAACTTGTCGAAATTTTCTATCTATAATTACTAGAATAATTATTAAAACATATCCAAGAGATATGATCGATTAGTTATTTTATAAATATTTGTATTTATTATTATTCATTATTTTCAATAGAAAAATAAAAATTTATGCGATACTGATAGAGATTTTGCGAAATTCTATAGAAATGGTTTATGTTTATCTCTTGGATAAGTTTCAGTAATCTTAGTTGTGGTATCGTTTTAAATGTATAATAGACCAAATGCACTTGACTAAGTTGCTTAAGGCGAGGCACTCTAAATATAATAATCAATGATGATGATAATAATAATAATAATAATATAAGCTCATATAAACACACTTGAATTTTGGTATATTAGCGTCCTGATTTCCTTAAATGATACAATATGATGATAAGTAATAGAAAGTTTGAATTGTGCATTTATCACTGAAGATTTTTGCATTGTGTCTCTTGAAACTGTACACGTAAATATTTATATGTATATATTACACTGTACACTGGTAGAGGAGATATAAAGCAAAATAATTACTGCGATTATATACAGTGCGACCTGTAAAATTTATGGTCAACTGAGTGTTGACTTTGAGTGGCGTCAGAAACGTATGTTCACACAATTGAAATTTCTATTTTATTTGGATCATTATTGTAAGAAAATTAATTTGACTAACTAATGTACCGTAAAATCTGTACAGACGGTGTTACTGCAGTAAGCAGCTGAACTGTGGCGCACGCAAGGACATACGTTGACTATAAATTTTTGTAGATCGTACTGTATATTTTTATTTAAAAATTTGAAATGAATAAAGAAGCTGCTTTTTTTTCTAATTTAATAAACTATTAAGAAAATTCAACAAGGATCATCTTTGACCCGACTATTTCTCGGTTTGCGTTTGAATATATCTTCTAACGGTGTAGCCAGAGGGCCCTTCTTTACCTTCCCCCATTTACCTCTAGAAAACAGGCCCTCCAGGCGATACTTTAGTCAAATATTTTCATGACTACGATACTCTCGCATTTCATAATTATTATTACCATTTGGATTTTTCGTTTGTGTTGGTGGTGATGATAATAATGCTGCACTTTCCGGACGTACTAATAATGATTCACGTTCGCTTTCAGCACTTTCAGCACGTATTGTCCCAGGTACGGCGCCGTTAGCATTTGTTAGTTCCAATTCAGTACGCAATATACGTATTTTCTGAATCATTTCACGGATTTCATAACGCAATATCCCTAGGAAGCACAATTTAAGGAAGGCGAGCACGCAATAACCTAATATCGCTAATACAGAGGCGGTGGCTTTCATATATGCCAACATTCTCTCCTCACAGCCTGATGAATGGGCACGGGCACATTTCGTACTGTTGACTGTTGGTGGTTCTATGCAACAACTGGCTGGCATTTCTAATTTTAATGTTGTGTTGGTGTTGAATTCACCAGGACCAGTTACGCCACAACAGGACTGTTCAAACTGGAGACGGTCCCAGATTTCTGTCATCTTAGGATCAGCTCCATATTCCTACCAAAAATTGTTAATATTAACGACTATTTTCTTAAATATTTCATTGCTGACATTGAGTCTAACAAATTGTTTTATCCTTTATTTTACATTCTTACCTGTTGGAAACGTATCCTTAAGGCTGGCCGTAATTCCTGGCACATTCTTTCGAATTTAAATGCCCAGAAAGCACCCAGAACCACATCACCGAACAACAGAACCAATAATAGAAGCCAATAAGCATTGAGTAGTTTTTCGGATAATCGAAGAGCTGCAACACATCCGAGCACTTGTAGAGCACCACCTTGTGTAGCTAAAGCTAAATAAGCGTAAAGGAAAGATGGTTGATAATATGTAAGGGATGGTACTAGATTGCGTCGAAAATCAAGCACAATAGTTTTTAAAGCTGCCCCACAGAATGCTAATGTTCCTGCCAATAAAGCTGTGTTGCATGTATAGATCCAAAGACGATAGTAACGCATGGCCCTGCCACCCAGCCCAGAGGCTCCTGTAGCCACACCACCGCCTACACGTCGCAGCGGCATTCGCCTCCGGAGCCCCCCCTCAGTCGTCCCGACACCCATTGCCCCCCATGCACCTGCAACAAGAAAAACCAATCAATCGATAAACAATACATACAACAACATAATGAACTGTTTTGTTTTCTAACTAACAATACCTATCACTATCGATAGGTTCATTAATATTCTAGACACAAATGATCAATCAATTGAGCGCAACTAATAGTTAAGGGCCTGCTTGCATTGCACGAATTCTTTAGCGTTTCGGCAATAAACCGAGAGATAGTTTTATATTATTTGAAATCTGTAGTCCATATAAAAGACTTTTTTGATATAATAGTTAAACTATTGATGAATTTTTTGCTATAGGTATTATGTTGGACCGGTTTCGGCAGTTATGCCATCATCAGCATCATTTTAATAATTAAAATAATTGTGATAACAATGATGCATCGCCTTTTCTTAAAATGAAATCGGTATGATTTTCTACGTGTTTTCAGAAACGCTTTAATATTTTTCCCAAAGGATAAATCAAAAAACTATTGTTATTATTGTGCAAAATAACTTTGTTTACCAAAGAACCGACCAAAATTCCCAGTTTAATCTCACAATCAATGCAATAAATAGTCGAATTTGGCAAAGTTCCTGCTAAATTGCAAACTCTAATTTTCATGAAAAATCCAAGCACAATCATGATTTTTTTTCCCTGTTAGATCAACAAAATAAATAATTACACCGATTATCCAATAATTCATTTTTGCCGTCACATATTGTTATTAAATAGTAGTTGTCTTATTTGAATTATTGTTGTAATGGATTCAATGAACTTTAATTTTAAATTAAACCCAAGAACAGTGGCGTCATAATTGAATTAACTGTTAAGGAAATCGCTACATTGTCGATTCTCGTCTAGCATCCGTTAAGGGCAAAATACGAACACATTTCTAGGTGTAGGTAGGTAGGTAGGTATAGATAATTGAATTAGAAGTGAAGGCCCTCTTTAAGACTTGAAAGACTGGAAACACAGTGAACAGTAAGTTCGATGTGGATCGAGGACCATTATGGCTGACATAAATTGAATTAGTTCGCTAATGTTGTGGGTGTGATTTTTTTTGCTGCCTTATCCAAAGACTCTCCTCATTCTCGTTGTTATTCGGTTGATTTGAAGATAAATTTGAACAATTTAGTCGGCGAATCTTTGCTTAATGATTTGTTATTTATTCAGTTAAATGATGGGCAAGAAAAAATTCAGATTTCTAATAAAATAGTAGAGTATTTCAGGCGTATAGCAGATGGTTAATAAGTAAATAAGTATAATAAACGAGTAGGTATCTGAATTATTGGAGTGATTTATCAAAAATGTTTAAGCAGATCAGGAATCTAATACAGTGCCGACTAATGGGTTTATTATATTTATAGTTTCGTCAATGAAACCGTTTTCTGGTTATCCTTACAGTTAGCATGGATTTCTGGCGCTTCATTTACCAATAACGTAAGAGGATTTTTTGCGTTCTCCTCGTTATATCATCAAAATAATCGTGCCCGGCGTTAAAACCGTAATTAGGCTGCATTTCAATACAGGTCAATGAAAAAAATTGGTGAAAATCCTGATAATGCGGTGATGGCACTATTCGGTAGCTTCTAGTGTTTTTAGCGGTCCCCTCCAAAGGCCAGTCGTTCTTTGTTTTGTTCTGTATGTCACGCTCAGATCTCAGAGACAGTAATAGACTCAGATTTAAAATCTACGCCTTCTCGTTGGAGGGTTTGATAATTTTCGGTGTCGAAAAAGGACAGTTATAGCTTTCCACTAATGAGGGCCACTTCAGTTTGTATGGAACATATAAACGCAGACTAACTTGTTTGATTTTCTGAATTTCATCAGACATTATTACAATTTGACGTGTCTTTTCCAATTTCAATAATATTAAAAACTGGATCGCATCTACAAGGAAAACTAATGGAAATTGCCTTTTCCTAAATTCAGATTAGATACTGTAGGTCTTATACATTGGCGTTCAATACGTTTTATTCAAATCGCTTCCTTCACCTAATATTACCTGTAGTCCGCAATAAACGTTTCAATTAAAACCATGAAAATCTCATACTTTTCGTGACATTTGCGTTCTAGATTCAACTTAAAGTGTTGACAGTATTGCGTGTAAACGGCGAAGAAGAGAGAAAGATTTCGTATTAAAATTCATAAAGTTTAATGCTTGAAATTGGGTCTTTCGTTCTAGATTAAGTTGTACAGTTATATTTTCTACTGTTTTCGTATTCTCTTGTTGTTATTAAGTCGGGGAAAAATACTATTAGTTGAAAGGATACACCAGTCGTTATCCAATCAATTATTTTATTTTTTTTTAAATATTGAAAGATATCAGTTCAAGTTTTAAATATTTCATCATATAGGTTTCAAATGATAATGTATATACAGCTTGCATACCACTTCTACCCTTTTAAATTTTAATATTCTCTCTTCCATGACCTAAATCTGTGTTAAGCCTGGATGGAATTTCGGGTCTCCATAACTGTGTCTCTGTGTATGTAATGTGTAAGTAAATTATACTTACATATGCCTTTTCTTTATAAACATATATGTAGTAGTAACTTTAATTTTGTTACTTCCATCGGACCATATTTAAAACGCCCTAATACTTATTAGTGGATTTGTATGTAAATTGAATCGGTATTCGTGCGGTCATATAACAAATGGTTAATTTGGTTGACTGCATTTATTTAATGATATCAGTTTTTCTATATTAAAAACCTAATCTTGTTGTGTAGGTGGATCTTTTATAATCCTAAAGATATACATTAAGATATGTTATTTTATATACGGGTTATCTAACGGACGAAAATGTTCCCCATTTATTTATAGATTCTTTTCCTGCCCTTTTTTTCTCCATCTTATAGTAACAACAAATTGATTTATGCGTCCTATGTTGGTGATCAAAGACACTATATATCTACTGACCAAAGCTATCAAATGACTTGCAAATTACTACAAGTAAACTAATTGCAACCTATTCAAATGAAATGAGATCTCTGACAGGTAAATTAATCCCGGCAGTGTATTGTTCGAGATCATTTCCTTTCTAAATAGGTTCGTATATATTCTACGGACATTTTTTTACAGTTTTGCATTAAAAAAAAGATCAATTAATTGTCTAGCTGGTGACTGTCTAGAGCCTAGAGATTCCTTGGGATCTTGTTAAGTTCTGTGAAATATTTATTTCGACCATTATATTGTGTGTTCTTGTTAGTGTTCCAAGAATTCTCTAAAGGATTCTGCGGTTCAGTTCTCCTATCAGTTGATGCATTCGATGGTCTGTAACACGGAAAAATTCCAATTTTTTTCCATCAAATTTCTATTAAAACTTTTTTTTTTCGTTAAAGAAATAATGAAATTTTTAATCAAGTGACATTGATTAAAATTCATAAAATTGCCACGCTCTTTTCCTTTCTTGATTATATCGCAGGAAATTTTTCAATATATTCAACCCGACAATCCATCAAAATGATGACGGTAGACACTCCCTTCTTTACTTGGTGACGGACTCTACCATACAGTCTTATCTGAACAGTGCAAATCAAATATTACACTTCAGAGGGAACTTCCTGAAAAAGTGCGAAAAGGTCCAAATCTGGTAATATTCCATTCGTTACTGAATTAATTAAGATTTTTATTATAACTTTGCGTCAAGATTTGCTGTTTTGAGCGAATAATGATGAGATTCGTTTTTCTGTTTTTCGCTTCAAATTGTCGACTAGTTTCTGGAACTTATCCCTGTTTTTCCATATGATATTTTACACTAGTTCGTAAAAGGGACATTTTCTTATCGTTGCACCATAAAACTGATAACAGAAGGTCGAATGTGTACAATAAATATTTTCAGAGGCTTAACATCTTGAAACTTCGGTGAGCACGAGATTGTGCGTCGTTTGGTAACAATCCAAGAAATAACTGATTGATGACATGTATAGTCTCGTTAAAAAAAAAAAACCGAACGAACATCGAAAAACAAATTGACTACTCGTGTTTTCTCCATTATTCCATTTTTTTTTATCAATTTCTCCTTTAGTTCACCTCCTGCTCTTGTAAGCATCACAAACAACAAATTACTTGTATGTTTTGCATCTATTTTTCATTTTCCTAGTCTTTTGAATAACATCACTCATTTAACAAATATGTTAAGGAAGTGGAACGACGACAACGAAGACGACGTGGACGCATTTCCAATATGGAGGAAACTTCAAAGCTCGATAACGGTCGGGGGAGCAGGAGTAAGTAGGACGAGAAGTAGGATGGGGATGAGAAGTAGAGTTGAGATTCTCATTTTTTCCATCTTGAATGAGTCCTTTGGCGGAAATTGACGAAGTATAAAGTTAAATTCCGCAAAGGTCGCCATCATTATTGATGTGTTGTATAATATGTAGATTCTCTCTCTTCTACTAAGTAAATCGATACGGACAGAGAAGCTGAATTTTGACGGTCGTCATTTACATGCGCTGGAAGAGTGGACCAAATGTCTTCAACATGTGACCGTACAACAACCCGGGAATATTTTAGTATTTAATTGAGACCGTATCGAAGACATAAGGTGAACAGAATTGGTTATTGATCTTTAGAAAAGTTGGGCCGTTAGGGGATTCGGCTGACCCTTTTTTCTTGTTCAATGGTTTCCTTTTTTAGGTTCAATGGGATATCAAAAAAAGACTGAGAAACCAGTTTCTGTATGTGGATTCTGTTGATAAAAGTAGCGACTGTACTTATCTAAATCGGAGGAATTCATTCATTGACCCATCGTTTCAACGCTTGTTGTTGTTCAAAAATGGTGGATGCGCCGGGCAACTATGATAGTATCTCTATTTCATAATATCTTGTCTTTTTGTTTTAAACTGTGATAGGATTTTCTGTCGATGATAACAAGAGGTATTTGCCAAACTAGACTAATTTCTATTCCCTGTAATATACATTCTCTGATTTGTCGTAAATTGGGGTATTTCAAGGGGTAGGATAACTGTCATTATATTCCCGCAAACTTGAACAAATTTCTGTGACACAATCAGATTTACATACAGATATTTGTATCCACATGTAACTACTTTACACGATTATATTTGTATGAAAATATTAATTATTTAAACAGGAAATAATGAAATCTGGTTTTCTATTTTCTAAGCAATTTTCTAATTGCTCAACCGTAATAAATCTAATACTGTCAAAGAAAGTTCCACAACTTCTTGTATAAGGTTGAAGGTTCCTTCTAAGGGATATGTGCAACTTTGTTACAAATATCAAAGTAGATATGACACGGCTCATAATTCAGTCAGCGAAAAACTTGAAATGTTACAAGTTTATTCGACATAGGGCTGATTATTCTCATCATTTCCCTATCACCTCATCGTCTGACAGACATTTAATGATTTTATAAAACTTTCAATTTACCGATAGTGGTGGCGGCGTTGGTATATATATCCTTTTTTTTTTTGGAAAAAATGCGCAAATTTTATTGCCCCGTACCTACACGTCTGAAATATGAAATTATCTCATACTATACCACGACTTAGACGCTTTCGTTACGATGAACGAACTAAGAAATAAAAAGGGACGAGCAAAAAATGTAGAAAGAGGAAAATAAGCGATAAATCTCGATTGTCAAAAATAAATTGGTGAAAGAGAAATATTGGGAAATGAAAGCATACTCTTACATAACGCACATATTGTTGTGTGCGGTGTTTTTTTTTTATCTTGATCATCTAACTTGTTCGTTTCAATAGTGTTTAATGATAGAAATCATTGGAATAAATACATATTTATATGTGTTGTAATTTCTAGGTTGATTTATTTTCAATTTATACGGAAATATTTGATTGGTTTTTCTATCAATCTTTGAAAATAAGGTCATCATAAACCAAATTGTCACTGTAGAAATCAATAGGAACGTTCAAGGTAGTCCTTTGAATGTCAATAACTGGTAGGTTTTTTTTGATTTTATTTATTTTTTGTTTCATGGAGATGGTTACGTTATTTGCAAATTCAAATAAATTCGCACGAATATCCAGAAATTATATTCATTGTTGATTAAATTTTTTTTGGCTCGTTTGTTTAGTGTTGTAGTTTTTATATATAGGAACGATACGCATAGGAAAAGAAAAAAAAATCCAAAGCAGCATATTCTGAAATTGGCAATTTTTCCTAGATTATAGGCGGCGAACATTCTGGACCCAGTTTCCATTTTCCTGTCAATATTAGTTTCGATAACACTACAATCAAGTTGAGCTTTTGTAATGTGAAATACGGGTTTGCCATCCACAACAGCATAATAATCAGTCTCGTCAACCAACAACAATCTATAGATGCACTCGATTGTTACCTGTATTCGATATTAGTGCAATATGACCTATGTCAGTGGTCCTCAAACAATTTATGAGGTTAAAAAACTTTTCTGTGGAACCCCATCCATCCCCAGAACAACACTAAATTAACTATTTTGGACGTTTAGCTATCCGATACGTATTTTCTTTTGACTTTTACTCACGGAATCCCTGTAGAGCAGGGGTGGGCAAATACTTTTAAGCGCGGGCCAAAATGAAATTTTCAAAATGTCTCCCGGGCCGGAGGACTATACCGCGTACGTTGTGCACACGCAAATGTTTTGGGTGGAGTTTCCCTGTCCAAGAAAATTTTTTGACAAAAACACTATAAGTATCATTGATTTCAACAAAATCACATATAAAAGATTTAAAAAATTGCATGCAGGATTTTTCAACGGGCCGGATAAAGTAAGCAAAAGGGCCAGATCCGGCCCGCGGGCCGGCTTTTGCCCACCCCTGCTGTAGAGGTTGCGTGGAACCCTGGCCTATATTACTCTTTCTAACAAATTGTTATGATTCGGCAAAAATGTAGGTAAATATGGAAAAAATAAATATTTTGAAATTAATTATTTGACTTGTAGAATGGGAGAAATTCGTGTCATTATTTACTGTAAACAAAATTCATATAATCAATGCTGTTAGATTTAATTAAGAAATTTTCCGTAAAAAGAAATTATTTGTTGCCTTCGTCAATGGAAATTTCAAGACATTTTATTAAAATACACAATAAAAACGTTTTCTTCACCTATTGTAAAATTCTCTTTTCACGACAACAAAACAATTTCTGTTGTTTTCATTGAAATATTAATTAAGATAAATGAGTAATTTATTGAACGTTTAATTATAAAATAGAACTCGGTAAAATTGGTAATTGCTATCGAAAATTAGTTGTTTTTTTGTTGTTGTTGTTAACTTCAACAGCCAGAGTCTTCGCTATCGCTCTATAACACAATAATGCATTGTTGCTATTACAGTTTGTGTTTATTTAAAAAATCACCAATAAATTCTCTTCTTTTCGAAACCATTGTCATTCTAACTAGAAACCGTCTCTCTTCTCGGACTATTTTGATTTTAGAGACATTAAATCGCACTCTAACCGGCTTCAATGTGTAGATGTGAACAACCAGTTCCGATGCAATTATTTAAATGAGTTTTTAATGTAGAGTAGTCGGAATAATTTATAACTTAAACTGGAATTTTAAACATTCATATTCTCTATTATTGTATAGATTCAGTGGAATTGCATATTGTTGGAAAATAAAACTAACAATAAGCCACATCAAACTTTTCGGGGTTCTTTTCATGAAAATATTGTGCTTCAGTTTTATAATACACTAATTGTGAGCCGGCGATTACTTTTTTTTTTGATAGATTCACGCCACATAGTATAGGTGTTCCTCTAATAATAAAATTGCGCCAGTTCAATAATCAATTTTAAGTTAAATAAAGACATAATGATTCGAAGTACAATTTTAATTGAACGCCTGAATCAATACTTTTCCAATTTTTCAGCAAGTTTTGATTACATCGCTAAAAAATGGCGTAATTTCCCGTTTAGTAAGATTAATTACACCTTATTCTATATTTTATTTGTTCATTAGAGAAGCGCGCTGTTTAAAAATAGGTGAACTAAATGACGAGCATTTCCTTCTAGTATTTTTCGTTAAAATTCTCCATCTTAATTAACGTTTTTTTTTTCCTTTTCCGTTTTTTCTATTATTTACTTAGTCCGTTAAAAAACCCAACCTGAATAATTAATGATCTTGTTTAATTTCTACTTTGATTAGATTTTTATAGAATGAGAAAGACCGTCTTTCCCTATTCGATTAAGTACTCTACGCCTTTCTTAAATTGAATTAAATATGACCCTATACTCGGTAAGTGTTGGATTCGTTCCATTTTTCCATATAATAATAGTCGAATCATTAAATCTATATACCACCTAGATTATGTTTAATTTGTCCAAATACGGGTTTGACCTACTAAATATACCGAAAATAATAATAATCGATATTTAATTGTCGAGATTGTTATCTGAATTTAAATTCACCAATTTTAATTGAACGTAAATACTGAAAAATGGCAAACTAAAACTCTCAATTATCGATAAATTCAAATTATAACGAATCCAATATTTTGATTATAAACAATAATTGTTTATAAAACGTTTATTATTCTAATTATCAGGAAATACACCATAAACTGTTAGTTTGTTGTTCGATAAGTTGATCAAAATATTATTAAATTGGATTTTATTATCGTTAAATAAAATACTAATTAATCCAATAATCAAAAAAAAAACAACAAAAATTTGAAAATTTACCTCTTTTATGATGATAAAGTACTTATTTTGTTCCAGAATTGTTGATTTAGATTCTCTCTTGGCTTAGTTTCTAATATTTGCACAAATTCACTACCCACTTTTTCTTTTCTTATCTATGTATAGGTATATATGTATATGAAAATACAATTCTTGTATATATATGTATGTGTGCTTTTTAGTTGAAATTACTAAGCAAGTTTAATAGTAGTTCCAAAATTTCAGTCTTCTGGATGTTTGTTGTTGCTGCTGTTCTTGTTGTTGTTGTTACATCTGGAAATATTTACATATCATTAGAATAGTTTTCAATATCGATTCAATCAACAAGAAAATTTTAATTAACAAAGATATCGAATTAACGTTCTGTAAATACAGTCAAATTGATTTTTACATTATTATTTATTTAAGAAAATGATGGAGGTGGAGAAATGTAAATTTTCGGCGAGAGAACCACATCGTTGAGTTATGGTACTTGTCAGTGTTGGAAATTTTATGGAAATCCTTTCTACTAGTTTCAAGTTTAAGCTTCTTAAAACAGGCACACATACTTCTTTTTCAAATTCAAGACTGTATACAGTAAAATATTATCCCATGAAGCTGATTAGAATGAACTTTGAGCACGTTTTCTAAATTAAAACCCATATCCAGGTAAAATAAGCTATGTTATCAAGAAAAAATTATAAATGGAGAAAAATCCGGACAAATTTCAAATGATTCTATAGCTAAACTAGATCTGTTTTATAAATTACATTTGAAACACTGACGAAAATGATAACCATATGGAAGAAAAAACCTTTTATTATACAAGGTGGTGCGTGATATGGTTTCCATGGAAAAGCACGAAAAAAAGAAAGGGATATCGAAGAACCGAACAACATGACACAGGACGAACGTACAACTTTATTTATTGCATTCTCTCCAATTTTTTCCTATCGTCCTTGACAATACAGGATCACGCCCTGTCAAGGATCGTTAACTGTGACTCGATGTGACCTTGGTTAAAGTAAAAGGACTTGAGGGTGGTTTTTGGTGAAATTTTTTGCTCCCCCGCTTGACTGATATCTAGTGGATTTTTTTTCATAAATATCACTTATAATCAAAATTGTAAGTTCATCGGTTAAGTCTATTACGTTAAAAATTCTACATTTAAGCCACTTGATAGTTTCAATTTAATTTTATTACATCGTAAAATCAAAGTCTTAGTATACGTTTACGACTTCATTTATCATTAACTAGTTTTATAAATGTTTAAACTTATCTGTTTATTTAACTCGAGCAAATGTTCTATTATTATATTATTGTTCATTTCAATTAAAAGCAAAATATCTTGCAGACACAAAAATAGAACCATGTACATTATAAATGAACAATTTTTGTAAATTTTACATTAGAAAAGTTAACTATCTTCTACTAGGTTGCCATGTCATTTAAAATTCTTTCGGAATATTTTATTAGTAGAACGATCGCTAAAATATTTAGTAGAATTCATGTAGAGGAGTTGTGGGTCAATTGAAGAAAAATACTTATTTTGCTCGATAATTTCCGTATTTGATAGTGAAACGGTTACAAATTTGGTGCATATTATCCCGTCAAGTCTTGTCTATTAAACAGGGTTATATGCAACATGTGTGGGAGATACAAGCTTATAACGCTTGCGATGCCATGTGCTTCAATTGACAGCACTTGAGTGTCAATTGACGTATGAATATTTCAACACATTTTTTAGAATAGCCGGGCATTATAAATAATGTCCATATTAACCCCATATTAATAGTCCATAACATATCACAAAGGGAGTTATTTCAGTTTACACCCCCGGTATGATTTAAACAAACTTCCTATAAAGTCTTATTCTCTAAAAGTAATTAAACTTTTAGTATTTTTCTGAACACAATAACTAGCTATAAAGTTGGAAATACGCAAAACTTTGACTACTTTGACTTAGGTATACGTATATAAAGTTGAAACAAAACAGAATTGCTTTTAAATAAACGGAAATACGTAGTAGCATTGCTACATTTTAAATTGTTGCAATACCTACTATTTGAAATGAAACTATATAGTTAATCTTTAAAACGTGACCAATCTAATAATGATCATAAATCCCTAGAGCTTTTAAACTTTATTCCCTCTTGTCAGTACCTATTGTGGTCAACCATTATTGCATTAATGTGAAATCAACTAAATAGCAGGTTAATAGATATAATTAATTGAAATGAAATTTTGTGTTGAAATATGATAATATTTAGAACTAAAAATTTGATATTCTGCATAGAAACGAAATGAATTGGAAAATTTCGGGGGCGTTTATATTTATAAACAGATTAAACTAATTTGGTGGAAATTCGTAAATAACTCTCTTTAGTTCGAGATTAACTATACACATCTCCGATAAAATTTAATTGATGGCGTTGATTTTAATTTGACCAATTAATTCCAGACTAGAACAGGATCTATGGGGGCGCAAAACTGTCAAAACTTTCCAATATATACACTAAAAGTATATATATTCACCTTTATAGTATATACCTATATATTATTATATTATAGAATGGTGGATTGCGTGAAACTAGGGTGAAATCGTTCACAAAGGCCCGAATGACTTTTACCATTACTGTAAGGGTAATGAATTGTAAAACATTGCTAGTGTGAGAATGCGAATCTGTAAAACGACAAGGGTGTATTAAGGTCTGGATGTCTGCCTAATTATCAGGAAATAATTGACTACTGTTAGACATTAAAAAAAAACCGATTTGTTCAAGAGTTCTTCAGTAATTCTATGATGAAAAAAAAATATTACTCCTAGTTTTTATCGATTCGCTTTTTTGTTAAGTTTTGAACTCTCAACACAGGATATTTCTGCTTGATGTATTATTAGAACAAAAGTTTTAAAGTATCGATATTCTGCAACAAGTCAAGTATTAGTTAAGTTTCAACTGAACCACTCTAAATGTTGACCATTTATCCTTATTTGGTGGTAGTTTGCTCTCTACGGAATTGTGTAATTTATTTCCGTTCATTTTCTTAACAGTAAATCCTACAGTATTTGTTACTTCTTTTAATTATCCTAGTTATTTTTTATTTTTGTGGTAAAAAAATGAATAAGGTAAACTACACCCATCGTGAGAGTTTTATCCGTTAAAAGCCTAGTCGACATATTAAGTACATATATAAGGTTGTTTAATTGATGAGGTCGCATTTATTTTTCGTTTTATTTTTCCACACCACTCACATGTACATTACTTGGTGTTGTTGCCAGTGATACGCCTCAAGGAATTCGCATTGTTTTAGGTTTCGTAATGGGTGGAATAACGGAGTAGTCAACGAAACATCTCTTTGTGGGTGCGGTCGTCTCTCACAAACCACCTTCAGAACATTATGTTTACCCAAACATACCTACATAGAAAAAAATGAATCAAATCTACATAATATAGAGGATAACAGATCTAAATTTAAATAAAATCTCATTTATTACAATTAGGTGTTGTAACGTATGGAAAAAGGGGTGCAATTTGGGATTTTTTCGCCCACCTCAAAATTACAGTTGACTTGTTGAATGTTGTCACATATGTTTTGGTAAAAAAAGAATTTCGACGTGCAATTTATTATTCAGGCGTATATTATAAATGATGATATTTACAGTGAATTAAAAACCTTTATTCGCTATTTCCAACTTTTCGGATATTTCACTTTTATTTTGATTTTCTAAAAATTCCCCAAGGTACCTATAATGAGATGCCGGTGTTGAGGAGGAATCACGCAAAAAAATTACCACATCCTGATATTCTGCACATCATAGATCATGGAGTTTATGCGTAGCTAACAACTTTTCACAACACCTGCTCAAGATTTATCGTTCTATATAAGGTTGACCTCAAGCCAAAGTATTTTACACGAAACCGTACAATATCGTTCACGCTAAACTACAATCTATAGTAACAAAATTGCATAGTATTTTTGACAATATCCTACCGTTACGAATGATAAAAGCTCCCCGGTTTCGCTGGGAATAGAAAACTCTGTGAACTATGTTGAAGCTTTCCACTATCTTTCAGGAAAAACTTGAATATTCTGTTAGATACGTGTTGCCAAATGTATTTAGACATCTAACAATTTCTATGTTGAAAATCTGCATGTCTGATTTCATTGAAATAGCTACGAAGTCATCGACTTTTAGTACACTTGCATGAAACGTCAAGTTATAAATAATGAAACAGTTTTGGTGCTTTGGTACTGAATTCCATTGGGGCAGGTCTAAATGTAAATATATTAGATACATACGTACATATAGGAAGTTATTTATTAAACGAGCATATCTTTTAACAAAAACGTTATTTGACTATTAGTAATTGGATATATCCCATCAATTTTCCACCTTCTAGAAGTTTTGTAGCATTAGTCATGACAGTTTCGATTTGAAAATTGTCAAAACGTACCTATTAGTCAAATTTAATACGTAATTTGAACATCTGATTGTTAGAGAAAATCGAATTCAGAAGCAATAAGAAGAGGAAATTGGTGAATTTTAAAAATTGCCGTTTACGTTGAATTGTCCGTATTTTCATTAAGATCTTTGGAATTCTCCCCAAAAAAAAAACTTAAATTATCGTATTTTACACGTGTAGGTAGTTTAAACAGCTATACAATCATGTGTTAAATGAAAATTAAACTTTGATTATTATGCATAATAAATCTATATTATGTAACAAATGCTTGGAATTCATTTATTAAAATTTCCATAGAATTAATAATTTCAAATTCTAATTATTGTATGTTGGAAATATAATATAGTACACGGGGTTTAGTTTTGCCAATAATATTCGAAATATTTTGAATTATTGTTGCCTAGATTTTATTCATTTGCGTATCTCAAACAAGAACCAATAATAATAATAGAAATATGTATAGAGGAATGAAACTATGTGTGTTAAGAAGGGTGTATATGGCTGGAATTCTAAGTAATATTATACTACTATGAGATATGAGCTAAATATAAATTGAATGCAAACTATTATTTCAGTTTGCTTGTCTCTTAAAATTAGTCCGGATTATTTAGGTACGTACCAACTGAATAATAATAGGTACTTACAGCAGATGTTGTGAACTTTTTGCTTTTCGTACATATTACTTATAACTACAGGATTTGCTAAAGTATAATATTTGTTTTGGGTTGTATGTCACAGTCACATCTCAGAGACCGTAATACCTGTCGATAAACGGTTTCCCGACTTTTGATGATTTTTTGTTCAACCGAAAGTATTCAACAAAGGCCCCAAAATTTTACTGTAGAATTGAGAATTCACCAGGTGACTTCTATTAGTCATTAGAATAACGTTAGTGACCAATGTAAAATTCCATTTTTTTCCCCAATTTCTAAGTTGTTTGGACTACCATAAGAATTTTTTCATGAAAACAGGATAGTGAATCTTATCAGAGAGCAGTGACACAAGGAAATTTTTCTTGTCTAACTTTTCCCTCTCTTTCTGCGAAAAAGAGACCTCCCATAGCAGAGATATCCTACAAAAAAATTAAAAACGAGGCAAAATAACGTTATTTGTCATGACAAATAGTGAAGACAATACACACAGACAACTAGATCAATAAATATGTAGGAAATTCCAATAGGGTCACTCTAATACATGCAGACGAAACACAAGACGATACCAGGATCTAACGAAGACTAAAAGACATGTAAATGAGGGTCTTCGAAATAATTCTAAGAATAACGATGACAAAAGGAAACGAAACTAATGAAAGTGTAATACTGGACCATGTAAAGTGGACAAAGGAAAAGGAAATGTTTATAAAAATAGGTGCCCAAGAGGAATGATCTTTAGGACTTTTCAAAATTAGTGTTGTGTTTCAACAAACTGGAAGCATAAAAGTGAAGGGGCAAGCTATAAAATGTCGAATATTTTTCGACAACATTTTCCAGGTGCATGAAGATAATAAATTCTGAAATATTACTAAACGTGCAACAAAATTCTCTTTATCATATTTTTCTTCCACCCAATATATCATGTGTGTGTGGTACAAATGTTTTCTTGTTTTCGGTAGCGTATCAATGGACAAGATAAATGACCTGAATTTAGAGAGAAATGTAATCGCAATGTGCAGAAAAAGGATTATTTATTGATTCATTTATTTTAAAAGGGAGCTGGACGAATTCTTTAATGCAATCATAGTTCTTTGTGTAACGTCCTTTTTTTTTGTAATCGGCTGAAAGACTGTAGTATTCATCTAGTGAAACTATCTCTATATTTCATGAATATTCGAAATATCATCCAGTTATCCTAAATACAAAACACATTCGTATGTCGTTCAATATTTAACTATAAAAATTATAGTTGCATTGAAAGTTAGTTATTCATTCTTTATAGTCAAAGGATGAAAATCTTTGAAAAATATCACCCCATCAATTTCAGACACGTTTTTTCGCAAAACGCTTTAAATTTCAAATTATTCTCTACACAGTAATATTGTTTATAGTAATATTTTATGTTTATGAAGTTTATAAATAACAGGAATAGTATTTTCAGAAAACAACAACATTCAGAATAGATGAATGAAATTGTTTCCCCAAATCTGTTATATTTTCTATTTACGTGACCACATACCTATACACAGACATATAATATTATTATTTATTTGGAATAGTTATGTTCACAAATATAGATCGATATATAGAAAACTCGATGATAAGTCTAGCAATAAACAAAAATGAGTCCTGGCTCGTATTTTTTGTTTCCAATATATTCTAGCCGAACACAAACACATAAATCCTGTAGTTCCAGTAATTCTCACGTAAAGAGAAAGGATGTACATACAAGTCAACCCATATATTTCCAAAGACGAGTTAATAAGAAAATTGAAAAAACAATATTACCTTCTCGAAAATAATGAAAAAAATTCCCTGTTATTTACCGTATTCAGTGAATCAGCTTTCGCATTGAAAAGTTCCACGTTATATAAAAGTTCAGCATTGATTGCTTGGATACTTATGCATTTATAATGCAACATTGTAGGTAGAAATGCAGTTAAAGTTCAAATATCGATTGTATTTGAAATAATAGCCATATCAATAACACTCACCCGCACCTAATGTGTTATCGATAACAGATTTTTTGTTAAATAACAGCCACGTGAAGTGAGTAAATGTGCGACCATTTATCGTCTACAATCAACTCGATTCTGTCTCAACTTGTAGATGAAAACGGACGGAAAAAATCGATGGAAATGTGACAGATTCTCATAAAATCATAATTCAATTTAGGTGAAAGCAGACAAACAAACAAAAAAAGACAGTGCATGATGCATTTCCGTTGTTCTTTGGATTTGGAAGTAAATTGAGGAAAAGTTTCGAAATGACATTTCCATGTAAATCAAAGGTTTCGTCCAATCAACCACTCTCGGAAACTATAATAAGGCGAATATTTATTTATGATAGAATTATGTTTGTTTTGTATTTGTTAATCGACAATGAAATGTTGCATTTCCATGTTCCGGATACTGTGGTCGTCCTCGCAACTATGTTTGCTGATGATGGGCACTGATGTCTGGCAGGTTTGGTTTGATTTTCAGGTTGTTTAATTAGGCGGCATTCAAAATTTCCGACAGCTTTACAATCTATACAACAGACAACTTTATTTGTTTAATCAATAAAATCAATGGAAAATCTGAACTGGAAATCTTAAAAGACTTGTGAGTATGACACTTGAAACACGATTATCTGAAATTAGAATACATTTCCTTCTTCCTACATTTCATCAAGAAGTAGGTAAATCAATACAAATGTCGGCTTGATTTTTGTGGGAATTTCAAAGAAAGAACAAATATTGAGAGGGAAATTTATGATTTATTGACTAATCAGATAATTTCGACCGAGTTGTTTCCATTAAAATAAATTAGAATTCTCGAGATGTAAATATTAATTTTACAGGTAACTGAATGGTTTATAAACTTGGTAATTAATTTTTTTTCCTTCTTGTTTCTTCTTGCCTTGGAATTAATTGAGTTATATTTGTACCTATTTAGATTAAACATTTCTCATTTCTCCATATAAACCATCTAGTTATGTACATGACATTTATTCTACATATACTCGTATATATAAACTATTTTTCAACATTTCCGGTTGTTATTCAAGCGAAAATAATATTTCATAAACAGCTGATGTTTGGTTGTGTTCTGGCCAAAATTTATTTTACATTATATCGTAGATGGAACATGTTGTTGCCGTTGCTAACAAATAAATGTTACCACCTCGTTCCAGATTATAAATGATTTTTTCGTTTTAACACTTATTTTTATTGTTTCAAACGTTTACACCCTCAGAGATTGGTGAACAAGTCATACAGTGAAATCGTAAAAGAATAAAATGTTATCGAAATAGGCAAAGAACGAGAACTGTACAGTTACGACAAACTGGACGGTTATATTGTTGAAAGGCTTTTGTGATTCTCTAGGAGTTCTTACTAAAATCAATAAATGTTATTAGTGCTTCTATGCTATGGAGTCTTACATAGTTTATTAACGTCAATTGGACATCTGTCAACGGCATAACCCTTATCATTTTGCTTTTATGAATATGTAATCATTTCCAATCAATGAAAGGTAGCTTTGTTTGATCAATGAAAAGACTACGTCAATGCGGTCAGTTTCATAATGAACTTAAAGTCCACTGTAAAGTTACATTTCACTCGTAATCTTACAAGGCAACGGTAGTTACACTGTGTGTTACACATACTCAACTTATACAATCAACACTGTCACTACCCTTGCTGGTAAGTCAATAACTCCACCAGAATATTTAAACACCGTTGTTTATCGCGAAACGTGCCTTATCTCCTTTTCACATGCACTGGACAAGTTATTTTAAAGTTGATTATTATGAAACTGGTCCATTGTCTTCCATTTTTCGCTTAACTAATTTTCATGCATTAAATATTTTCTTGGCTAAATGCAACGCAGATCCAAGAATAAGATTACTCTTTTGTGTTGAATTTTAATCCGTTCCGTATACTGGTTTCATATTTTATGATTCTTTTTTGATAAAATACATTAAGAAAGTTGATCAGCTTATTAAAAATGTTGTTAAAGTGTAGAATTAGGAGCTTTTTAAGCTATAAAAACGTTAAAGTAATCAGGAAATTATTAAACTTTCATCGAAAGATCGTTTCTGTTTCGTATATTTACTAATAGTCCATTCCAATTACTTAATGTAAATGTAATCTAGTGTAGGATACATGCAAACTGTATAGATATACAGAAGAAAAAGATACGATCAATCAATCAGATTGGAGAAAATACATAGATAGATAAGCGTCAATTAAATGAGACTATTAAGTATTTATGTATTTTAAATCTGGAATTTAATCAAAATTTATTGATTTTCCGATGATAAAACCGAGATTTTCAATTGAGAAGGAAAACCAGTAGAAGCACAACAACAGTAGAACAACAACAATAACGATAATAATAATAAGATGGTAGCCACAATGGCACTGTCGTCCAGGCAACGGCAATAATAATAACAATAGATATAGTTTTAATCACTATTTTGATCATACATAGATATGATAAGATATAGTCGTATTTTTATGTCCGCTATTATTTCAACTCAATTGATTCTGTAAAGAATGATTCGCAATTATGATGATAAAATCTTGTGTTGATGATGATGCATGATGCAATTGTATTTGAAAATTGCATTTGTTTGTGTTGAATAGCTAAAGAGAAATGCATCTGGAATATAGCCCATAAGCACACCTTTG
>JAZBHA010000272.1:39620-57125 GCA_037464855.1 Iselma pallidipennis | reverse complement strand
CGCTAGAGTTTTTATCAGATAGTTGGAATTGTAAAAGGAGTACAGTAGCACAAAGATGCAACCGATGAGTTTACATTTGTTTCCTGTTTCGTCTTGCAATTTAGATGCCGAAACTTAGATCTATCATTGCTTGTAGATAAAATATTCGAGCTTTCTTCTCTCTAGCTTCTAGTTGAGCTCATTCTGTCCGAAACTTTGTTATCAATGCATAGAAATGCATTGTGTTCCTTTTAAGTATCTTGTATTATCTTTTACTGTCGGTGTTTTCACTGAGTTCTCTTATTAATTATCTCTGGTTGATTGCAGTAATGATTTGAGATAATCTAGATTTAATTATGGCAATATACTCATCAAGAACGTCTTTATAATCAATAAAGCCTACAGGCGCGTGTTTGTTAATGTCTCAAGAAATTCGAGATTCAATTACCAATAAAAGACTGGTTCATATTACTTACAATTAGAATGTCTTAAATAAAATTGCAGGATTTGATGAAATCTCTAAATAGAACAAATAAAATTAGTTGAGATCTTATATATTGGGGAAAATATAAAAATATCGTAATTCTTTTGATTTGATGATCATATAGTATATGTAATCTTATTGTCAATAGAAATAAAATATTAATTATGTCGATTATTGAGAAACTATTATCCTAAGGTCAAATTTATTATTTTGGTTATATGACGAGTCCTTATACGACGATAACTCGGTTATCCAGACTAAATGGGGATATATTTAATTCCGCTAAGGAAATATCCGGATAATCGAATATTGGGGACAAGTCTTTTTATTTCAATACGTTTAGTATCTATGATTTATTTATTAAATATTCGATATAAAAATAAATAAATCATACAAACGTGTAATCTGGATAATCGAAAATCGAATTTTTACTCCGTACTTATATCTTTTGGTTTCGTGCAATATATCGAACCGAACTTCGATATATCCCTTACACTAGCAGTGTATTTCACAATATCGAATATTGAGCAATAATATTGCATAGTGTAAGGGACCTATTGGAAGATAACCATTTTTGTTTGCAATCAAGTTTCGAATTTCAATATCTTTGAGTTCAGTTTTTAAAAGAATCAAGTTGTAATAACTTTAATGCCGAATATAAGGTTGACGTAGCTTTCTTTCAGTTTTCAGAAATTGAATAATACAATAATTGGAATACACGGTATATAAAACTTCAAACTCGATCCGTTCTATTGCTCTAACGATAAAACTCAGTAAAGTTCACTAGTATGCCATAGAAACAAGAACATTTTAATTCTATTATAATGCCACAGGAACATAAAACAAAATAAATTTAATAAGATTTTCAAGAGAGAACTTTAAATTTTCGTTCAAGTTCTTACATTTTGCATACAATAAAATTACGAAATTTCCAAGATTACATCAAATTATTAATTTATGTCTTGTCGTGGTTTTTTTCACTCCCTCCTTCTTTATTAACTAACGATGATGAAAATTAATTTTCTTGACACGCAAAATTTTGATTCCAGGAAATCTATTATAAGGTTTTGATTAAATGGTAAGGAGGAAAAAAACGGGATTTGTGCTAAACAAAACAATGATTTATTGATTTAATTTTTACATGGAAATATAGTCAATAACCTGCAGGTATTGTTGAAAATGATATTCTTTTTTGATTAGCCCTTTAGCCGGTCAAAACTCTTATAGGCCCAACATCAGGCCCAACATCTGGCTCACCAACTAAGGCTGAACTGCCGATTAGGGTTGGAAGGCCAATACTTTCCACACCAACTAAGGCTGAACTGCCGCCTAGGGCATGTCCAGTAATACTATCAATAACCTGTGGAGATATAGCACTAGCTTGAATTGACGCAACGGCCAAAATAACCACAATTGCAAACACGAATAATTTCATCATTTTGAGTGATTTTTTTCTTTTATTATTATTATTATTATTATTACAAGACTTGTAACTGGAAGTTTTGGTGTTGATCTAATTATCACCTTGGAACTTTATTGTATTTATACCGAAATTTTCATTGCCATTCGTGAGAAAAATAGTAAGAATTGTTATGTAATATTTGCATAAATTGAATGATGCAGTTTTGTAAAGGAAAACAAAATTCTTCAACATTGTCGGTCATACCTAATTACAATAAAAAAACCACTATGTTCAAACAGATCATAAAAAACATGGTTGTTGTTATTCATCTCGCCCCCTTTTTTTTATTGTTTTATCGATTCGTTTTTTATTATTCCATCGGAGGGTTCTGTTTTATAAATGTTGCCTTATTCAAATTTCATGGTATACCTAATTGTATTTATTTTTAATGAACTCATTTATTTATAATCAATATACGAAAATAAATTCGTGTTTAATTTGCGATTGTCAATATTATCACAACAAATGAATGTAAAATGAGTTCTTAGTAATTTTCCAATAAAAAAATCCACCCTCATTTGTAATTATCGGTACAGCAAAAGAAAGAAAGGGAGCGATCCTGATCAGTCTCAATTTCCATATTCATACCCTTTCAGGTGATTATTTCTAATTTCCATCATCCGGTTATTTCTCGCCTATTTTCCTAAAGATACAAATCATTCTTTCCGTTAAGTATTAGCACCATTTCGATTTAATAAGGTTGAAAGTGTTAGTATACCTACTATATCAATCTGGTTGATACCAGGTAATTTTCTTCAGTCACGTTAACAATACTGAAATAGTTGCTTTTCTAAAGGTGAAAATATACATTTACATATACATACTTTCTTATCTGCACATCTGGCATTTGATAATAGTTATTTGTGTAACTGTGTGTAACAAGTGCGGAAAGTATCTATTTGTCGTGTCGAGAGTTGCAACCACGCCGAGGGCTACAGATGTACTTTCCGAACGTGTTACATACAATATTTTTTCTACGGTCTTTCTTCATTTCACAAAAAAATCAATACTATAGACTGTAGACAACGTGCGGCAAAGTATTTACTTTTATCCACGAATAGTAAGTTCTGATAAGAAGAACATCCGGCTATAATGTACTGGAAATCTTGTCCCCAAGAAGTCCACTATAGACGGGCTCTACTGTATGTACGAAATTATAAAAAAGTTACAGAAAGAAAGCAAAACTGCGCTAATTAGAGAAAATTAACATGAGTGTGTGTTAAAGGTCATACTAGAGAGAGAAAATAAGGGAACCAATAAACCAACAATTAAGAGAGCACAGAAGCAGGAAAACAAATAAAGAAGAGATTAAAAAGAAATAAAACACCAAAGAAATATAAGATAATTGAAAAAAGAAACTACAAAACTCTGGATAACAAATTTAATTAAAAATTAGTTCGTTAATAAAATACTGTACTGTAACATTGATCCTAAGGTCTTCAACTGTACGCTTGAAAATCGTAAAATTTTCAAATAAAACCGAATAAAATTTGATTGTCTCTCATTGTACACTAATTCTAGATTCCAATTTTAATTGGACAAATGTTTACATTGTATCTAATAATAAGAGATTGGAAGTTAAAAATTAAACAAATTATATAAAGATGTTATACGTGGTGTCGTCTAAATTTCAAACGCACATAAATGCTTAATACAAACGAATTGCAAACAGTGAAAAGGTAATGAAAATAAAGCGTTGTTTCAGGTTTTTCCTCTCCTGTTTGCCTTCCTTTATCTACGTTTGTGGCAATTGATTTAGGATTAAATTAAAATGGAATAGAAACATTTAATGATAGTCAATTGATATCAATTATATCGTTATTAATTTGAATTGGAGTCGAGCGTATGAAGAGATTTTCACCTATAATTATATCAGTTTTGTTACGTTGACATGTTTCTCAATTTATCAGTACCGAATTGTGTCTCTGAGGGGCCCTAGGCAGAAAGAATTATTGGAGCCCTCACCGAAAAATATAAAAGACGATCTAACAATCGTAACTCAAAATTTTATATTAGTGTTTAAAAATTTTGGGGCCCTGTAATGTGGGGCCAGAGGCGACTGCCTCTTCCGCCTTTTGTAAAATCCGTCAGTGCAATTTATCCTTATATTGATCAAATAATTGAATAGTTTTCTTGGAATTACTTGATTGTTGTGACTTTTTCATTTGCGCTTTTAATTCGAACACGTCCTATTAGATAAGTGTCCAACTTTGTCATATTTATGGATACTTGTTGCTTTTCTGGTCACGGGCCAGGATAAAGCCAGAATGTGACCGTGATTGTTATTTCAATTACAATAATTCGGAAACCAACACATTTCTACCAAAATCCGAACCTTTTAAAACATTAGTCAGAAGTTTAAAATACAAATCTATCTTCCAGTCGGTCACTAATTGTAAGTCCCATCAGTTCCAGGTGTTTCAATAAATGCTGGACCATCAAGACGAGATGCAGTTCCAATCAGACTATTCTGGCCAGCAGCCAGATTCGAAAATACAAGCAAACAAGATGTATTACATCGTTCTGAAAATGCTGCTGTTTTACGAAACTTTATAAACGTTTTTGATAGCAATGCTCCAATCGCTGACTGTTGCAGTCTTGAAACTTGACATTTGCAATATTTTATTATCTTGCACTTGATTTACGATTGCTCTCTAATTAATTTATTGAATTATGGTAAAATCTCTTGGTAACGTTGCAAAAGTAGTTTCATCATAAAATGTTGCAAACAAATACATGAATGCACTTTGCCATCATCATTTTCTCCCTTTATGATGGTCGTCACTCTTCATATTTAACACCCCATTAAGGTAGTGGTAGTCGGTGTTTTATAGAGAATTCCGAATGGATATTCACGAACTTGTTTTACGGTGTAGGTATATGTAGTACATTTACATAAATCATCAAAATTAAGACGTGTGTTCCTGGTTAATGAAAAACTTGTAACATTGAATCGTAAAATTCCTTTGCACGCACAAAAAAAAAAAAATAGCAAGAACGAAGTAAAACACATTGCGACAATTTTATCTTTATCGTGACATTTTTGTTATCCTCTAAAACTGGACTAAAGGAAACATAAAAAGGATCTGTCTCTTCTCTTTATTTCCCTTGAACATTTTTGTTCCGTTTCATGTATAAAAACAATTTCATTTTACATTAATTTTTATGGTATTCGTCAAGAGGCAAAACCGTTTAGTTATCTACTTTGAAAACTCAATAATGTGGTCTGTCTGTTTTAATTAAGATTGTTCCCGAAATTTTATTATTGGCAACTGTGCAGAGGTTATGAAAATATGTAATAAAAACGTTATAAGGGTGAAGTGAATAGCGTTGGGTGTTTTCAACGATAAAACGTGAATAGGAAAAACGGATTGTCCCTTTATAGACGTTTAAAATAAAAAGCCTTTTCCACTCGCTCACTGTAGGACTCATTTAGTACTTTCTTTGTGATTTGCTCTTTTTTTTTTCGTTCAACACAAGCTAATTGTTATCTCAAACTGAAAATTAACAAAACAACAAGAAGACGAAAAACAAAATTAATTTAAAGTGGGAATTCATCTGATTCGTCCATTTCGTATTGATGATGAAAACAAATAAATTCGTCTTTTTTTTTTATTTAAATTTTATTTTCAGTGTGATGTAATGGAAATATTTAGATTATAGTGTCGTCATAGTTGAGAGTTTCAAACGGATACCTAATGTAAATTCAAGTGAAAGCTTGCGTTTATATATAGATAGGATTATTTTCAGAAAATCGATTGATTCAATAGGGAAAGTTGGCGTACTTTCTTTAATATAGTAGAGAAAGAAATGTGACAATTCCAGTCGGGTTAATGATAATGGTGCCTGCATTTGCTCGATTTGAGAAACGAAATGACATCCATTTGATTTCCAAACGGACGGGTTTATTTTAGCATTTTTTATTCTCTAACAATTTTAACGACTTGTAACATCATCATGGTCTCCAACCGAAGACAAAATTTTGTAGTTAAATAACTATTATTTCTATTATAAGGGACTACGCCCATTTGATCAGAATCGAAGCATTGATCTGGGCGCTTCGGACAAAAATTCCAGCTTCAGACTTCTATAAGAACCAAGAAAGACGTGATGGTCCCGTCTGATCTAATGGGCCTCTTCCCTAATATAACACGAACAGTGCTCACTCTATTAATTCACGTCGCATAAAAACCTGGATGTAACGATACTACAGTGGCGGTGGTATTTTCAGGCGAACGAGCGACGCGCCAGGACAACCGTAATAGTTTGACCCTTACCTTACATGAGAACGCATACAATTCAGAGGCCTATATTTCGGCTTCTACTAACCTGATTCACATGAAACAAAGTGCAGATTATTTCTGGAAGTCTCTAATTTAGCACTGCCAAGTCTCCTTGAAAACACTTTAGCCGTTTTAGCGCCAACCTTTCTCAAACAAAAAAATGAACATATAGATTATGAAATGATTGTGTTCGGTAACCGACCCATAGCTGACAATGAGATGTAGCAAACTCAGCGTATTCCTTCACCGTTCTCAGCTGTTGAGCGTCACTGAACACGCCCAATGTCACTATTCTTTAGGTACCTTAGTTGCCGTTATAACCGAGTTCTACTGTATACGACTGAATATCAAAGTTGTTGATATTATCGCCATTGTGGTCGTTAAAACTAACTTCATTTCATGTCACTAAACATCATTAAGGTATACGGTTGGCTATATTTAACTGTATTAAGTTCTACAGAATAAGATGTTTCTTTATCTCTTTGCACAATAATTGTTTCTTCTCTACTGTTGGTTGATTAAAACTCCTTTAAACTATTATCTGAGACTGTAGAAATGTGCTAACATGACTCCGATGTACTTTAAACTCAGTTTCACAGTCGTTGCTCTAGCGTATTGTAAAGTTCCTTTAAAGAAACTTTGTTAGAAGCTTCAACACACACACACACACTTACTGGGAATCAAAAGGTGGATAGTGTGTCTATTAAATGGTTAAACTAAAATACAACTGTTATATAGAATGCAGTAAACTAAAATTATTGGTATATTATAATAATTTCTTGAAGTTACAACTCAAAATACAAATACATACATCAGAAAATTCATAATGTAGAAATATTTAATTTTGTATTGTTTTCAAGATGTTATGAGCGATCCTCTTATTCTATTGAATGTGCTTTATAGTTTTGTGTTTTCAAATCTTCTACCAAATTCCGTGACCCCAAACACCACCATGATGTGCGACAACAGCTGGTCCGGCAACAACAGCAGCACCAGGAACACCAACAACTACACCATGATGACCCCAAACCGGAACACCAGCAATGACACTAGCTTGAGTTAGGGCTAAAGCCAATACGACCACAATAGCGAATACGAGGAATTTCATCGTGATTTTGTATGTGATTGAGACAAGACGACGAAACGGTTGTCGGATTTACTGGTCTATTGATTTGTTCCCCAGATACCACCCGATATTTATACTCCATGTCAGTTAATTTAATTACAGATATCCCTTTCATTTATTATTAATAAAAAAAATGTTTATTTATTTGCAAGTATAATTGACATCGAATTAAAAATTGATAGATATTTTCTTAACAAGAAACAATATACCTATCTATTGATTTATTTAATATTTATTAACTTGCGTAGAGGTGTTGCAATCGTTGCCGGTAGTTTAGTTGATTTCAATAATTTAAAAAAATCCATTTATAGGTTGGACAATTGCATTGACAATAAATTATTACTTTAGTCATTCAAGGGCATATTTTTTCTTGTTTAATAATATAATAAGAGTCGATTTCCATAAAATAATAACGAAAAGAAAAACGAACTTATTTATAGAAAAATAAAAAAAAGTTTATGAAATTCATTAAAATTGTAAACTCCTGAAAATTTTTGTCTATTAATAGTTTTCTTTGTGAATTACTTCAACGAATTGATCATTTCTGTACAAGGAAAATCTACATTGAAACAAAAAAATCTTTAAAAACCCATTCCCCTCTTTACAAAAACAATTTCGAAGAATCAGTTTTAATAAAATATTGATTCGTGTTATTCAACATTTAGATTCAAAAATAAAAGAACTGTTTCGAAACGAAATTGACTGGATTTGGATGTTAGTCAAGATAGATTGGCATAAATCTCTTGTCTATGAATCTAGTTTGAATAGACAAGTTCGTCAGTTTTTTTGGGATTCTTTCATCAATTTTATAGATTTTTGAATTGCGAGCAAAAACTTGTACCAAATCATTTGAAAATCATGGCACAATCTCTCTCAATAATCGAAAGAATCATTCATTTCCGTTTTATTTCTCTTTCAATCGAGAAAATTTGATTCATACCGATTGAATTTATGAGATACTGTGTTTGAACTTAATTAAAATTAATCATGATTTTCTGATTTCCATTCAAAGTGATTTACCGGATCGCCATTTCTCTCGTTTTTCTTTGATATATAAAAGTGGTAGAATAAATTTCTACCCTGAAAAGTTGGAGAAAGTTAATGATGGAATGATCACGAAGGTGTCCATGACATTCTTCGTGATGTGTGTGTAGTTTCACATTTTATATATATTTGTTCACGTTTCTAAAGTTGGCAAGTTTTTTTTTTATTTATGAAGGCTTTCCGGTTATTTTGAATTGTCAAACGATAACGTTTGGGAAAACGCGGTGGTGTATTGATCGAATTGATTATATGGAAAAGTCAGGAGAAGAGAAGAAAAAAAACGTTAACAATAGTTTGTTACCTTTAGGTCGTTGGAAAGGTTCAACTTTTCTTTTTGTATTCAAATTCTTGCATGAGTTCCAAAAACCCTAAAACAGGAAACATACAAATATTCTTCTGGACCGGGTTTCTTTCAAGCAATTCAAGTTTATTGCATATTTAGAAGTACAGTAAGTTCAGCAACCAAGTTTAGAGTTCCCATTGACATTCAGGTTCATCAACCAAGTAGCCATTTGACCGCCGAATCTTACAACATAAAGTTAGGAACTTTTATCATCCTTATGATATTTAAAATTCTAAACTTGGAGACTGAATTTACTGCATCTTCGGTGCAATTCAGACGCAAATCCTCGTCTTCATCTTCTCCCCACCCATTTACAACTGACAAATTGGGCCAATAGTAGATAAGTTCATACAGTAAGGGACAGAGATAGAAATGTCTGCTAGAAATAAGGATAAAAGTAGAGTAGAAGATGAAAATGAAGATTTGCGTTTCATTATTAATTCCACAGTGTTCAGATTTAATTAAATAATGAATATATGTTTATGATGTGAACTAGATGTGTCATATTCTGGAACATTGACATAATAGGTCTTTAAACATTCAGAAATTGAATTTAATATAAACTTAACACTAATGATGGGTTGTAGGAAATCTCCAGGAAATACTTGTATCTTTCATGACTGATGAACTTAGGTATTGTTCAAAATCTCATCTATTCGATAGTATTTACAAGCAACACAATTTATTATTCAAACAGAACTTAAATCTAATCGTCTTGTTAAACCATCACAATTAACCCTGAAGGTATGGAAGTTTAAGTTTTTTTTAAGAAAAGTAATAATCAGAACTGTATTGTATCTAGGATAACAAGTTTTTTGAAAAAAAATTAGATTTACTATAACGGGCAGTTTCTTTGTTGTCAAGTATGCACTTTGCAATTACCCTCTAAATTGCATCATGATCCTCTATGTCTCCATAAAAAAAATTGACAATTACTTGTAATCTTTAATATAAATACGGCAACAGATTGATAGCCGACATCAGATAATTTCTGAACAGTGTTAACAAACAATTCAAAATGATGAAAATCGTACTTTTTGCAATTATTGCTATTTTGGCTTTAGCCTCAGTGCAGGCTAGTGTAATTCCTGGACCTGGTCTCATTGCTACTGCTCCTGCTACCACTATCATTGGTACGCCAGGTTTGATTGCTGGTCCTGGTATTGGTATTGGACTTGGACATGGACATGGTGCAATTTGGGGTTAAATCTTACAATATAGAGGAGAAAAATTACCATAAATACAATAGAAATCAAGAATTACCAGTGGTTCCAAAAATGTATTTGGTCATCTAAATTATCATTTTTCTTTTAAATAAAGTTTTGTAAGCATCAATCTATTTGTTTTCAATATCAGTGTTATCAGTCCTAGTAGTGAAAATTTAGAAATTGAAACACTTTCAATGTGATCAATATTTGAAACGCTAAAGGTGAAACATTTTCCATGTAGTCGTTAGTAATAAAACTGTAATCCTATTAACTTTGTATGAGAGAGTAAACCTGAACAGGTTTACATTCATTGAAAAATATCTGAAATTGACTGAATTAAGGATTCCCTTTAAATCCCTCCCGACATGTTTGATTCAATGACGACGAGACGTTCTAGTTTAATCTAGGATTATAATATGAAAAGCTAGAAAATTTTTGGAACCAGTTCAACAACATCTCGATGAAATCCACTGTATATTCAAAATCAGTGTGGAGGCGGTCAGAGAATATTGATTAATACATAAAGACTTGAAATTTTCGTTCCATTCTAATTCATATAAATTCAAACGTCAACCAGAAACAAGAAAAAAAAAAGAAAACCGATATTCATAGTTCCTGAAACGACAGAAAAAAGAGGACAAAACCCTTTTTATTAGACCCAATAGAATTCGAAAATACCACCAAAAAATATTATAAATTCTTCCTGTTTTTGATGGCCAATCTACAAATTAAAAAAGTGTTACATTTATTCAACACGCCATAAATCATTTTCTTCAAATTATTTTCAAACTATTCTCGTTTAGAATATTTTGCATCGAGTCTGCATATTTGCATTTTATCGAAATTGCAATCGACGTGTGCATTGAATCGTTAGTGAACAAAACCGTATCGTAAAATCGTTTGAAGTTAACAGCAAAAGTGTGATTTTTCAGCACAAAAAACTAAGGGTTGATAAGTGTATTAGTTGATTAAATTGATAAAAGGTAGAAGGTGATAATGATGATGATGATGATGGGTTGATTTTTTCCACTTATAGGTACATAGAATGCCAAATCAGTGGGGATGTTTTCGTGAGAACAGGCCGTGTCATCAACAATAGTTCACAATGTCGGATACGAATACAATGAAATTAATCATTCTGATTGATGATCAGAACAAAAATAGAGATAGGAAAGATGGAAAGCCAAAACAAGAGTGGTTAGATATTTTTCTACTCTATAATGTAATTCAAACATCCTTTTTTTCGTAAAAAAAGGCACAAGGATTCAGATATTCTGTTATTAAATGCATTTAATAATATTCACCAAAGATATCATAAAAGTTTTATTAAATGCGAGAAAGAGCAAGTTTTTCTCACTGTCAATTTTTTTTTGGTCTCGCAACAAACCCTCGCAGTTCAAAAGTTAGGAATTGAACAGAATCGTGTTACAAAAAAAATCAACCATTCAAATGGTAGATATATTTTAACGAGTTTATTGGAGAAAAAAAACACCCCCAAAGCTCCCAAAACTAATTACATTTTATAATGAAATTCTCTCTATAGTTAATTTATTCGTTGGTATCTTTACGAAATTTTCACATTTTCCCAATTTTTCTAGTTTTTGTATCGTGTTTGTTTCCATTTTTAGTACTAAATTATACGATCTGATAAGATAATGTAGAATATACGTAGGGTGTGTGTAATCAATTTTCAAGATTTATAATCAGGACATATACTATACACATAAATACTACACACTGATATCTGGAGAAAGAAAACAAAAACGAAAATTTAATGTCGCCACATTTGAATTTTATTCTATCTTTAGGAGTGTTGGTTGTTATTTTCCGGTTTGGACAGGGTGGAAAGATTCACGATAAGCTCTCATGTCACCTGGTTCAAATTAATTATAAGCTCAGATTTATATCTTTATACGAAATTTCACAACAATTTTTTATAATAAAGCAATTAAAATTTACATCGAATATTCAAAGATTGACTAATAAAATCTGTATAAAAAAAATCTCTGAACAGATGTTGAATTTACCACCCAGCTAAAATCAAAAGCAACTCGATTCTCCTCTCTATTGTATGTATTTTATATAACGATTAAGTTCATTTCTTGCCGCATAAACCGGTAAGTAAATTGGAAATTCCTGAATAAAACGCTCCCATTTGAAATCATGCCAAATGTTACCGCAAAATTGGTTGAATGATTTCACATGGGGGGAAATAATGTACAAATATATTTTCACAAATTCACCTAGAATTTACCTTGATTTATTCATCCAAAGATTAAATTGAAGCATAATGGTTTGAAGGTATTTCTATACGAATTATTTTCATTAATAAAAGAATATAGATAATGAAATGTTGGTCATTATTAAATGTTATAAATATTTTAATAATAGATCGTTGAGTAATTGTTACTCTTGAGAGGACACCTATTTAATTACGTCCCATCAACTATAAATGAAAATGATTGTGATCATCCGTTATAGCCGTCGTATAAGATCCAGTAATTCCCTAATTAATTGATTTAATTTGATTCATCAAGATCACAATATTCTCTCTTTTATTTTGTCATTATTGGCTCGATGTATCTCGTCCTAATTTTTCGCTGCCTCTGTTATGATTATTATTATTATTATTATTATTATTATTATTATTCATGATTTTCACTTAATCACCCAATAATAAAGTCTTTGATTGTCTCAACTCAAGTTTTTTCTATGTTCCTTTTTATTCTAGAATGTTGTGTTAAAAATTTACTGTTCTCTCTCTTGATATTTCAAGTTTCAAGTTGACACTGTGAGCGACACTTCGTTTTTTATTAAAACAAATTAGAAAAGTTCAAATTAACTTTTGATCAATCACTTCTTTCAATTCTCATTTAATTATAATTGAAGAAACTAAAAAGCACACGATCTTTTCTAATAATAAGAAATGGAGATTTGAATTTTAAATTCAGAACAGCACAGTGATCGAGAGTCAATTTGAATAAAATCCGTAGGTATACTTGTTAATAATGGATTTATAGGTGCATTGAAACGGCAGATAATGTTCGCTCATTCACCGCAGAACATTATCATTATGGTTGTACATAATCATTTTATTGTTCGTATCACAACTGAAACTGTGCTGGTGGTGGGTAGGTCGTAACATTAATTACACCAATCGTAAATTAGAGAAGCGACCAGAAAAATCAAATAGAAAAAATGTGTATGAGGAGTTGACGTTTTACACCCTTAAATGGAGGGTGTAATAAAAATTATAATTACCCTGTATAGTATGTATGATGAAATTTCATTTTTTCTTTTTTGCTTACAGTTGAGTTTTTGTTATATTCTGTCAGTTATTTATAACGACAGCTTAGTAGAGAATTTTCTAAATTTGCATAAACGAATCTCATTTAATTTTAAATTACCAAAAAAAAAAAAATGGCGCAAAAAATATAATCAACTGAAAAGTAGGATAACAGCACTAGAATCGACTCAAATAAAAACACACTTGACATACATTAGTTCGAAAAAAATAGACGACAAATTTAACAGATTTAATAATAAATGCACAGACCTGTTGGAAAAATGAACAGACATTCAACCAAAAAAGAAAAAATTAAAGGGCTAATAAGGTAATAGTACAAAAATAGATTTAGTAATTGATGTAAAATCTATACAATAAAAAGAAAAATCAAGGCTTTACAGGAAGTAGCAGATTTAATTATTAGAGTGTCACAGCAAGTCATTTATCATGTGGACATTACTACTCATGGGAATTTCATTAAATCCTTTAACTAATAATATTAGCAACATCTTAGTGTCTGGTTTACATGAAACTAAATATCCAACTAAACAATGTACAATAATCTGGAATATATTCGTTGGGAACAGTTCTCTTCATTCACAGATCGACTGCAGAACTAATCCATACAGGTGAAGTAGCAATCAGAGGAATTTATCGATAAAACTCGTCTACGAATATTTAAACATATAAAACTAACAGAAAAAAGGCCAAGGAACTCCTTTTTTTTGGTGGAAACTGATACAAAAAAGCAATTTTTTCTAATAAAAATAGAATTGTCATACCTTCTAATTATATTAATCGGCTTCTGTTTCTATTATTTTACTATTTGAAATATGACAACAATAGAAAGAAACTGGTTGGTCGACAATTTAATCGATATTGGGTGTGGGCTTTTAATCTAATGAAACATTAAAAATTAACAAACAATTGAAAAAACCAAACACACAATTAAAATTTATGTTTAGTTTTGATTTATTAGGCATTGGGGCAACTGTATAGATTTGAGTAATTTGTCTATTGATTACTGCTAGAATTTCGTACGTATTTGATCAATTCTTTAAGAAATTGTGACTTCTACTGTGTAACTAACTCCCAATTCGTTTGATAATTAAACTTTGCCTCTCAAAATAAATGTTACTGATAAACTTGAATTCAACTGACTCGGTTATAATTCGTTTAGTTAATTAGTGAATTTCAAAGGAAATTTTAAAGTCAACACGAAAAGATAGCTAATACGATTCAAATTCAGGCCAACGACAACAATCTGTTTATTATAAATCAAGACTGTTTGCGTGCTTTGACAACATTTCAGTGCTAAATTCAGGATGGTACTGGTCTTGGTACCTTCAATAATAGGACTATCGTGATAATACGTTCTACTTCAGCCATTCACCTTATACGGTTAGATATAATATTTTTAAAACTGTGCCACAGAAAACCCTAATTGTTACCTGCATTGGCGTAGAACGATGATTCCTCATTGATTATTCTGCTATCTATCTTAGTTTTATGAGACAGGCCCCAGCTTTTATTGTTTCTTTTAGCAATACACGAAATTGAAATCGGAATCAAAAATGCAACATTCTAACAAACGATCAAACGAAATATGGATCACAAAATTATTGTTAGAGATAAAGGTTGCAGTTTTATTGATATGCAGTTGGTCGAATTTAAATGTCAGCATGACATTTCAGTCCTAAAAGCTTTAATGTTAAATGTTATGAATCTATTCCGGTTTTATTTTTCAGATTTTATTGAAACACTTTAGGCCTTCTCCAGAACAGCATACCGAAGTGTACTTATAATGCAACTGCAACTAATGCAAGTGTACTGTAATGCAACACACACATTAGAAATACTCCACTTCGACAAGCTGCTCTGAACGAACTGTTAGAATCAATTTGTATGCAATATGGAATATGTATTTATCTTAACAAACTATCACTACTTGAAAATGCATACATAAATCAGCACGCTATTTCATTTATAAAACTAGCAACTAGACTTTTGCAAATCGCGTCGTATTTTATCAAATTATTTCCGTTTTGAACCAAATGGAATCCCTGGAAAAAAAGGAGTTGTCTAAACTGAAGTCCAGTTTTTATCATGGACTCATATCACACAGATCCAAAAATATACATACGAACTCATATGTATACGAAATAAAAAAGGTGTCATCTTAACTCGGAAATGATACTGAATTTTTTATATCAAATTAAAATTATTCACAGGAATATGTCCGACCCATTTCACTCTTTTCATTTATTTATTAAACAATCTATCGAGCTAACTCTAAAATTACACTTTCTTCCTATAGCATGAATAATTTTTATGTTTGCCTAAATATAGTCTAATTGTAGTCTACCTATATCTATTATTATTATTATTACTATTATTATTATTTTTTTGATGCTTATAAGTGTATATTTATGTTAAAGGAAATTATATACTAATGGATGCATCCGGTACAATTTTGTCGCATTTAATCTAAAATGTTGTTGTATTGTTGTATTATCTAGCTAAAACTAGTTAGAAAGTTTTAATCGGACACGAAATTTCCACATAAAGAGGAAAACTTGTATATGTATAGAACGTATATGATTATGATTTGTTTGAAGAAGGAAATCGTGACATGACAGATTTTAGGTCATATGTGACATATTCAGGACCTGTACTACTACCAAAGACTAGATTAATATATTGTAGTTGGATAGAGGGCTGTAAAACTATAACAATGTAGAATTTCCAAGTTACCTCAAGTTAGAAGTGTGATAAGATACTGGTTAGTACAGACGAGAAGTTTTACCGTTTACATAAATCACTAGAAAAATCTACAGGAACAAGATGGTAGTTTTCCATTTTATCCAGATTTTAAAGAAGTTTCATTTGTAAAAAATTTGCAGAAAGATTTTTAATTTTTCGCCTGTTGTTTTTTTAATATCAAGCATGATTTTTTCCTTGCAATAATTGTTTCAGTGCATGTCTTTCCAATTTTCTTTTCCGCTAAAGTATATTTCCCTGGAAGCATTTTTCTCCAGCAATTGTCGTTTCTTTACTTCTACAATATTTGTAAGTGTCATTTTAATACTCCCGCTCTCTCACATTTCTGGTTTTTTCACCATCTAATAACATTACACTACAGCATTTCTACTAGAAGCTTTCCACGTTCTTGTCTATTTATTTAAATTTCTGCAATTATACAATGTTGTTATAGTGCTTTCAGTATCCAGATTTTAGTTTTCTTTGCAATATTTTATTCCATAATATGTTGTCTTATCTGGTTTCAATATTATTCTACCTACATTGTTAGGAAGCACGGCGAAACTGTTCTCTTGTAACTTTTACCGCTCTCTTCCGAAAAAAGACAAAAAGGATCGGTTCCTTGCTATTTTTAGACGTAAGTGAAGGGATGTCATGAGGATAGCAAAATCTCTCTCTATATACATATATGCACCCTTCAAGCTAGATATTCACACATACTGGTTTTCCTTATAATTCGTTTATCTATGCCGTGTCCTACTTTTCAAATATAATCATAGGTATATAGGGGTTTTATCAATATTCGTCTCTAACCCCCCTGCTCTGTCTGTTATACTTCTCTGTCAGTTTGCCTGATATAAATAGGTTGTCAGTTTCATCCGTTATCAGAATAATCCAATCATCCGCGAAAATTACTTGTATAATATTTGTTTCCCGGATTTGACCCTTCACCTTTTGTCATTCATTATCCAAAAATGATTATGTAGGATATATTTTGAAGAAGTATTGAAGATATATGAGCTAGTTTTTTTTAATTGTTGTTTGAAAAATAAATAAAGGTCGGTTACATTCAATTTTGTGATCTCTAAAAAGAGAACAAATGTTTAACTTGTAGCGAAATTTTTTATGCTCTATTTGATCATAGGTATATCGTACTTTTCGTGTTTCTTTTTCCTTCTACAACATTTCTTATTGACATTTCTTTGGATTGAAGGGCTTTTCTATCCATGTTTCCTCCTTATCCTCCTTGATGTCCACCTCCATATCGTTTCCTGTAACTTTGCATAGTATACCCATATCAACGTATAACTATTCTGTACCCAGAGTGTCAGCAAGTTTTAACATGAGCTGCCTTCGGTTATTCCAATCTATTCACGCTATTCGTTCTCGTGCACTCCAAACCATTCGGTTATTGCTTCGGGAGTGAAAAGTGTCAACTCCATTCTATTCGGCAAAGAAAAAAAAGTACGAATAGAGTTCACTCCTAACGTTCTAGGTCGCGAAGCGGTGCACACCGGGCGGGCATGCGCA
>JAZBHA010000272.1:0-39535 GCA_037464855.1 Iselma pallidipennis | reverse complement strand
TATGTCACGTGACCTCGCGTACCCAAAACCCTGCACCAAAACCGTTTTGCATTAACCGAAGGCAGCTATGATCGAACGACAGCATCTACGTCAAAAACCATTATTTTCTCTCTTTTGAGTTGAAATTTAAACCTCTGATTTTTGAACAGTTTCGAATCAATCAATATATTGATAACTATTATTACAATAGTTTTATAAAAGTCAACATCATATCTAAAATCAACTAAATTAATTGAATGCACCCTCATAAATTTTGCATTTGAAATGTACGTTCTGATATTTCCATTTTCAGGCAAATTCCATTGTCATTTAACAACAATTACAATGTAACCTTATAGACAATAGTTTTATGGAAAATTATTTTTCAAAATCATTGAAAAATATTGATGGGTAAATGGTCAATATGAAAATTATTCCATGTAATATGGAAAAGCCTTCATTAGTCGATATTGATTGTAAATTATTAACCACATGACAAGTGCATCATAAACTATACAATGTATTATCAACAATCCACCCCCCCTTAATATACAATGTATTATCAGTAATCCGCTAACATACATACACATGTACAGAAATCACTAATAGCTTATATGAGGAACCAATTTAATATTCTTCCATTATATGGCAGAATTTTGTTACATAATTTCAATTTTATAATAAATCATTTTTAATATGCAAACATGCCTATTAGAGAATGAATAAAGACTATACATAATATAATATAATATAAAGGATTAATCGTTAAATGGGGGTTGGTTAATGGAGACAATTTTAATTGGATATTAACGAATACAATAATGAAATTATTTTTGTTATTAACGTAACCGGATATGTCGCTCTTTTTCTTGTAATAAATTATTGTAAAAGACGGTTTCTAGTTAATTACAGGAACAATTAGAAGAAGAAAACGATACATTAAAACGCTTTTTTTTCTTCGATTTGATACCAAACACCCAGCAAACCTCCCTAAGGAGGACTTTGTGATTAATGGTTATAAAATATCATCCCCTCGATATTATATTACACATTAGATTAGTTTAATTAAGAAAAACCCTTTTTTGTGCGTTTTTTCCTTGGTTTTATTGCTTCTCTCATCGTCATTTGTTGTAATTAGTCAAATCTACATCAAACAGTTCCAACTGAATGCAACAATTAATTTCGAAAAATCCACATTTTTCTGTCTCCATTTCATGAATTCGTATTATTCGTTGATAATCTCGCTTTTAAATTCTCTTCTGTAGAAGATCTCTCTAATCATTGTCAGATTTGATTAATGAACCAGATAAAATTGTGCTACTATCCCACTTTATTGTTGTCCCTAATTCACTAAAGCCCTTTGTTATTTAAGGTCTTATGTTAAGAGCTTGTTGAAAATAAAGGGGTACCTTTATCTAAACTCCGATAGAAGGTTCGATCAAATCAAAAAACCATAATATAAATCTAATAATAACACATTTTTTTGCCCGTCTTCTTCTGGAATGAAATTGACATTTCTATATATCGTTGATAAGTTAAGAAATAACCGAATTCGACAGATTCTATACATTATCCGGATGTTGTAATAACAAAATTTCTGATAAAAAAATGAATGTATTTCTTTCAAAAACCGACAAAATACTACAAGTCATGTTTACAGAAATATCTAATTTAAATAACATAAGAAGAGATAAAATGTAAATAAAGGAAAAATACTTCTATAGCTTTAACTCTTGGCAACCGGCTCATGAATGTATGTATTGGATTTTAGAATATTTTACAAAGCCTTACAGGCAACATTTCGGCAGTATATGAATAATAATTATGAAAACAGCACGTAATACGTTCTACCTTATTAACATTACAGCACTATTCCAAAAATATCTAATAGGTATGTATTTCAATATATTCTATAAAAGAATTTGCGTGATCAGTGAACATCACTACTTCGCATACTATGGGAGTATTACCAAGATGTGTAAATTATGCAATACATTTCCGGAAAGCTTGTCTGATATCAATGGAAGTAGAAGATTTGATAGATAAGAGGTAAAACAAGTACTACAAACACATGTTTCAAATATTTCAATAATGTATAACATCACCCGGTTTGAACCTGTAACAATATTTCACGAGTAGAATAATAATGATAATAATAATAATGATGGGTCGTTTGTGATTCACGGCCAATATATGTATCTGAATAAAGGTCATGGTATTGATTAAGCAAACGTCAAGGCGAATGTTGGCAATTGATTGTGTCACATTAGTCGACATCGTTATCAACAACAACAACAACAACAACACATCAGATAGACAATGAACTATAGGGCTTATTGCCGAACATAAATGTTTGCTATACCCCCAACTGGGTGAATGTTTTACGATTCACCACAACTACTGGAATCATTGCCGTTGCTTATCTACATAGCGATAATTCATTGGATAGGATTGTGAGAATGGTAGTTTTGTTCTTTCCCAATTCCCATGTACTAGTGCATTATTTCTATTAAGAATTGTAGAGCGTGTCTATATACCCGATTCACTTTTATCGGACAATGAGCTTCAGGCCATTGCCTCAGTATAGAACGGTTGATAACTTTACATGCAAGAACTGCCAACAATACATTCTAAACTACCACATTCAATCTTCTGAATATAAAGCAACTACAATACTGTAAAAAAAAAAACGATCATGACTCACTTGCAGCTTTACAGCTTTTCAGTTTTAACAATCGGAAATCGTACTGTCTACCCGGCGCATTCACCAGTTTTTTACAAAACATTTTACTTTTGATCAATAAATTCGGAATTACGAAAACTGTTCCAATCATGCCAGTGAAATTAGTTCAACTAGAACGAATTGTAGTTGTACGTTGTTGGAATTTTAACGAACTAACTAACGTAAAGCTACCGTATCCAACCTTTTCGTACGAACCGGAAATGAAGTGTTAGTGTATCCGTTTAAATATTTTTCAAAGTGTTAATTGGGTTAGGAGAACATTGCTTGCGTGAAATACAGAAAACGTCTTCTTCCTGTTTCATGAAATTCAACCCACAGTGGTGTTTCCTTAATTCCATTTTCGGGTTTTAATTCGCATCTCTACCCATTGTTCTTTAATATAGTAAAGAGGCTTTACCATGCAAATAAGTTTATTTTGAAACTAGTATTATATAGATACATTTTTTTTTTTGAGAACAACTTACGAATTCATGGATATTACTTTACTGTTCTTGAACTGATGAACATTTATTTGGGTAAATGTATTTGGTCGAGACAATGTCTGTGGAAATGAGAATACGACAAAGACGACCTTTCAGACTGAAACAAACAAAGTTATGTTGACCTCATCGTTGTCGTCGCCGTCGTTTTCATAGTAGAGAGTGCGCCAACACGGCTACTGCAAAAAGATAAGAGGCCAACGGCACGATATAACAATAATAATAATAATACTAATAATAATACCACCACGTATTTGCCTGGCAGTATCTCGGTACGATTAAAACTAGCAGGTAATTTTGCTCCAGGTTACATTGTGATAACAGCTGGCATTTCATAATCTTATACAAGTTTTAATAATTTTAGAAGTTAAGTATAATTTAGGAATTACAACCCATTTCCAACAATTTTTTCCAAGACTAGATAACCGGCAAGTTTCTCTAACATTAATGAGGTGAATTGTGTGTTAGAAATTTCATAAACAAATACAGTCGAACTTGGTTAGAATGACACTCAAGGGACCTGAAAAATAATGTCGTTGTACCCGGGTTTCCTAATAATAGGGCTGAAAGGTTGGCAAAAGTACAAATTTCAGCTATTTTTCGACCACTTTCATCTATTTTAATTATAAAGTCTTTCGGTTTGAATCGATTTTCTTCAAACCGCACCTAATGAAATTTTAAATACAACTGATCACTAATACATGAAGCCAGACATTCATAAATGACGTCACAATAGCAAATACAGTAGTCAAAACAATGTAATAAGCTATACTGTTGTGGTGGTGTTGTTTGTTGAGGAATCGCGCCTTGGGAGAATTTTTCGTCGGGCTTTCATAACGTTAAAACCGAGTTTTCAGTGCATTGGATTTAATGACACTAGTTTGGGATTGGTTTAGTTTTGTCGCAATAACCGACTTGTCGTTATACCAGGTGCCGTTTCTAATTTTCCTGATGAAATCTCCCTCGCCTTATAACTGCCAATCTAGTTTAAATCTGGTGTTCTAATTAAATCACAACCACAAAGAATTGGTAGTCTGGTTGTATAAAATCGATCAATGTGTAAGGACGAACCTCGGACACACCCTCATATGTATGAATATTCAAGAGTTGTATTCAACCACCACTTTACCATTGATCCTATTCCCGTCTCTCTTCTTCATATATATTTTTTTTGCCCTCAATTTTTTCTTTTTCTGTAAATATTAAAACCGAAATAAAAATTTCTCTCGAAATCCATAATAACCCTCTTTGCTTGGAAATTATGATAATCCCGGTTTTATTACAATATATATACTTTACAAGCGAAGCAGGAAAAAAATAATTAAAAAAAATAAAATTAAACATTCCAGTTGGAAGAATTTAGGGGGGGATTGTGAAATACACCTGCAATATTTCTCGAGCTATTTTGAAATTAAATTATCTGATGTCGATAAATAATGTAATATATTCGAGACTTGTGTCACAAATTGATCCGGTTTAAATTTAGATCAATGTATACGTATAGAAGGGAAATTATTTAAATGTATCGTATGCTTTTAACTAATTAAACTGTTTCTATTCTTCTATGAGATTATCAATGTTGATTTGAAAAAAAAGGTGTACCATTGGAGTGGAGGAGAAATTGACTTGACCATGCAAGTTTTTGTTGGATATGCATAAATCGATAGGTGTTTTTTTTTTTTGTAGGCAAGATCGCGAAGAAAATAGAGTTTGAAAGGTGGGTTGTTAATTCCATTCTGACCCTAAGAGTTTGGGACATTCTTAGTTCCTAAGAGACTAACAAGTTATTGTTAGATCGATTTCTGCACTATTCTGTTTTTTTTCTGTACACGCTAGCACCACACAAGATCGGTGAAATTTCGTATAAGACTTGACATTAATTCGTTTTTCTTAGAAAACAAGTTATACCTTTTTTTTGTTGTCTTCATTCCAAAACACTTCTCATCTACGAATAGAGAAACGCGAACAAAGTGTTTTTCCAATAAACAAACAATTTAGTTGTGTGTTTATATAGACTTCATTTCATTCGAGATTTTGATGGAAAAATGTAGCTGGTTTTATCGCTATCAATCTCTTGGGTATACTATAGTATATTATTGGAACAGAAGGGTGCCTATTTGGCAGTGTACTAGTATCTAACCCTATATCATACAAAATGATAACATAATTCACTCTTAACAGTTACAATGGTTCCATAATTTACAGTCATCATCAATCCTCAGCACAAAATTTCTAAATGAACGAAATTTCTCATTTGAAAAGTTTCAAGTTATTGGTTATTCTGTCTACAGTAAACTCATTCAGGACTTGATATAAAGTTAGAAACGAATCGTTAGAAAGTAGAATGTGGTATTTTGTCACTGTCATACGCATATATAGTCGTAATATTGTTCTATCAAAACGCCCAACATACCACCTCATTATAATGAAACTATAAAGCTTTCAATGAATAATTAAAATTTTAGCTAGCGGTATAAAATAGAGCCGAAATTTCCATGTATTCTAATTTGTTAGCAGGAGGTAAAAAAAACGGTTTTGAAGCTTATTGATGTCAATGTTGTATGAAATTTCTGGGACGGTAACGAAATGGTGGAGGCGCCGGGAAACTGCCATCCTCCTATTTACATGTCTCTGCTAGTTTCCTTAATCCACGACAAATCCTTCGATTTTTGCTCGGAACGACAAGACAAGATATCTGATCGATAAATTTTTGAACAAAATACGTAGATTGTGATCTCAGTTTTCTAGACTTAGTTCTCTGAAATTATCTCAAACAAGTTAATGTTCATTTAGAACTCATTTAAATTTAAATAGTTTGAGAATCATCACTCCCTTTTTGACTATAGGGATAATAAAAATAGTTTATTGTTAGACTAACTGGAAAGTTTAATATTGAATTATCTCTAGTTTAACAAGATATCTATTCTTGCTTCTATTTATTTGCTAAAGGAACAATCGATGAAATAGATCTAACGTCACTACAAATTGAGAAACTTTCCTATCAAAGCTTTCCGTAAAACGAATTGTTTCTTATAAAAAAACCAACTATAATACAAATTACGCTCTTCTCGTTTGAGAACAAGTACTCTTCCATTACATTGTTCAACACAACAACTATTTATTCTTTTAATCTGCTCAAAGTTTGTTGATGATGATGGAACATTGTGTGCTATTTTTTCTTTCCACTACCACACCTACATCCTACAATCCTTAACACTTATCACGATTTTCACAAATTAAAGGTTAATGAGTTCCATTTGGCTGGTTCACCAGTAGTAGTACGTCAGAACGACGAGTCGGGCCATAAAAAAAAATTGTGAATGATATTAATAATGAGATGGAATTGCCTCCCATTTCCATTTCTTTTGGACGGTTATACGGGAATTCTTCAACATAAACCGGTCATTTTTTTTCTGGTTGAAGTACGCCCGGTTGGATCCATTGATCATAATCTTAAGTCGTTTGATGAAATTCACGAGGATTTTTTTTTCTGAGGCAGTTCTTGAATCGATCCAACAACCCACCAACAATTCAATTAAATTAAATGGTGGATTCAGCCAATATTGAGTAACGGTGGAAAAGCAAAGCATCCAGAAATTACTTATAGTTTTCCGCAAACATTTTCGTTGTTATTATTAGAAATTATTTGGAAATGTGAGAAAATAAGGGAAATTTCCATCTTATTATTACAACACTAGTATATTTTTCATTTCCATTTTCTTTGCTCGTTAAATTTGATAAAGTTCCGGTGTGTTGCTACACAGTCAGAAACAAGGGAATATGTGAATAAATATCACAATAACTGGAAAAAACCGGATGGATGATGGAATAGCGACAAGTCGAGGCTGTGATATTTTAAATATTTAGAATTTTTCTGGATCGCAGATTTTCGTGTTGACTTTCACGAAAGAAAAACAACAAATTTCTAAATTTATTGACATGAAACTTTAGGACAGAACTACGGGGATACTCAAGTGACAGTCCCAAAAAAACGAAGCCCAAACTCCATCCGACATAATGCAAAAAATAAAACCCTCGTAAATATTTTATTACTGCTTTTACGTGGTTTAAAAATTTATAGCGCTTTATTGTGATAATTTTTTTGTCGTTATGTTAGAGAAGCTCACCATATAAGTGAAAGGAAAACTTTGAAAATTACCAAAATTCTTATAAGAAGTTTTGCAAGTAAACAACACAGCGATTGGTTGTCTAAATGTATGTACAACCGTTGTAGGCGCTTAGCCTCGCTGGACATACCCATTGTCTTGTTTAAATCAAGTTTTCGTTCTAATCAGTTACCTGTTAAATAATAAAAAACAAAATCTAGACAACCATCCGGTACATTTTCTAGAGCTTTGCCGTGTTACAAAATCAAATTATCAATTCTCTTCGTTTCTTATTTACTTCTAACACGACCAAATCTCAACATTGGAATTTAATTTGCTTCATTTTAAATCGATCAAATGTCGCATATAAAAAAACCTAAAGAATTCTTACTGTACGTGTCAGTGGAAATGGCTGTTTTAATATTATTATGACAAAAACAATTATTAATGAATAATGCAGATTTTTCAACCACACCCTCTTCTGTTATAACAGAATAAGGTGTGGTAATTGTGATTCGTATTTTTTCTTCTGTAGCCCATAAACAAGCTGTTTTGTTTCTCAGTAGCGTTAATTTCATCCACCTACAATCTAAAGTTGTCAACTTTGCCGTAAATAAAAACGCCTCGGGAAGATATTGATTGTTTTCAGTTGAATTGAAGACAATTTTGTTGGAAAATGTGGAGTACTTGACATTCACTTCAATTGTATTGTGTCGATATATCGATAAATTCCCAACAAGTCAACATTCTATGCAAAAATTCCCTTTAAGGATAAAGAACTGACAATAATAATCATTTAGAGGGAAATTCCTTAAAGAATCCGTTTTTAAATGCAGTACACATGACATTTTAAAGTACTTTCATAAAGAAGTAAGACGCTTTTATAGAGCATTTCTATGTTGTTGTAGTAGTTAGACATATACCTATACATCTATGAAGAAAGTTAGTAGAGTTCGTCCCCGAAAACGTGCTGTGGATTTTGAAATCTTTATAGAATCTCCTACGATATTCGTTGTACATCCCCCATCTTCGTACTTCAAGAATCATCACTTTTTTTCTGTTACACGTTTCACCTAGATTGAAAAAAAAATATATAACAAGAAAATAAAAAACTATCAAGGGGATCGTTTCTTTTGATTGCTTGTTATCCATTCAAATAATATTATCAAAGAACAAAGAATTCTTGACATGTTCCAAATTTGTTCGGTTCTATTCAAAAATGGTTACTTGAGCAGAACATGAAAAAACACATTTGAGAACGTCTTTATTCTACCTACAGATCGACCGTAAATCCGATATTCTATTAGCTGGACAATTTTAGTAAATAGCGTATTCGTTACGATTATATATGAATTCAACTGGAATCGATAAAATCGCTTGTCAAAACCATAGATATTTCAAGGCAAATTCAATTGTTTCTGCATTTGAAATAAACGAATTTGATTTCCATAACATTATTTTTCTAGTCTACTGGAGATTATAGACAATAAACGGAAGTTACTAGATACCGCTTTAGATAGATCTCCAAATCTTGAGCATACATCTCTAGCTAGATTTGCAAATGCCGATACTGCTTGTATGATGACTGATACAGACTTAAATAAGTATGCGGCGAATGAACGTGAGGGCGTACGCGTATTTAAGTGTGTACGATGCATTTGTAGCCTCGCGCCGCATGTATAGCATGTCGTGGGCGCCTACAAATGCAACTGGTACGAACGTGTTTTTGGTCTCGCTCAAAGAAAATATGCGTCCACCAAATTTCCGTCCAGACAGATTGTGAGTATGCACACATATGGATGCATGCTCACATACTCATTCAAGTGTGCCTCAACCATTAGAACAACAATCGTAATAAACTCTGTTTAACCGAATTCCACGACAGGTTACTGCAGATTATCCACATCACTAACGAGGAGATAATCTCCTATTTTAGCAGTTCTTAACCTGTAGCCCCCCGGAGGGCGCGATATCCTCACAGGGGACTCGCAAGGACTTGAAGAAATGTTATGATTCTTTAAATATTTGATACACTTCAGAGTTTTAAATCTTGAGTTAACTCTTGAGGGTCCCCAACAACAAATGATATCTAAAGGGGGTCCGTGATAAAGTAAAGGCTAAGAATCGCTCGAAATTGTAACAATTTCGAGAGAAAATTGACAAAAGACAATTAGAGATGTGAATGAAGATCTGTCGTAGAATTCGGCTAATTATCTGTCTCCTTGCTTGTTAGTTTGTTGTTTGTAGGTACCTATTTGAAATTTTTAATGAAATTTTTAACTCAAGCATAATTATCTAATAATAAAGATGATACTTTATGTATCTAGGACGGTCTTTTCATATGGTAAGGGTTGATTTCCAGTACAGATGTAAATTCCGTTAATCTAGAAAGTTGTCAGTATTTTGCATTCATTTGATTGATTTCCACTGTATGACGTAACAGACGCTATATTTTCTATAGGGAAATTGGATCTATTTAGATTTCAGTTTCTACACATACTGTATTTCACATTGAGAATTCGGGAAATCCTCATCCATCATTGGATCTTTCCCCCTCATTATTTATTGTGAAGAGGGCTTGCCGATTAGTGCTTAATTGCCATGATTACGCATAAAACATTACCGTTTCTAAATCTAAAATTGTTCACCATTATCAAACATGCATACCTATATGTATATGTATTTTATTATTATTGTTGTAATTGCTATTGAAATATGATTTATCTATTTGTATATGGACGGGAGTACCACTTCAACCACTAGCATAACAGACTTGTTGATATGATTTATAATGATATTGAGTTGATCAAATGAAAACCGGATAACCATCTAATATGTTTATAGAACTCTAATGGGATTGATATCCAAATATAGAATGTCAAGTAAGATTAGAACCACTAGAGTGTATAGACACCACCTTTATGCCACATTTCGATCGTGTTTTGTAGGATTTATATGAAAAACAGCTAAAGATTGATTTCTTCGGTTCGATTTAATTTCGACGAAATGGTTTTGTCTTCGACGAACTGACATAGCTATTAATTAAGATGAAACACAAAAGTTGAAGAGAAGAATCAATAATATAGTGTGTATCGAGAGTTTTTCGGAGCAGAAACGACGTGCACTGTTGACGATATTGAGTTGAATGGAAGTTAGAAAATAGGGTGAAAAAAAAAATAAAGAACCAACAAATTACTAAGTGGAGTAAAGGGCCAATTAAAGAATCAAAGACATAAAAAGAATTATAAGGGCAAGAAACTAAGTTAGCCAAAGTCAATGATAAAGATAAATCGAAAGATGAAAAAATTCAGGATTCCAGAAATGTATTAGTTGATAGTAAAAATTTACTTTTAAATCTACCTTTCCCCTATGAAATTCACTGCACTTTTTACGTTTTTTATTTAAAATGTAAATTCAAATGAGGTACTTATGATGTGACTGAAAAAGTTCAGTTGTTTAATGTCTGTTTTCATTTCCTCCTATATTCATTAGTTCAATTTGCAGATAATAAAATATACATTTTTCCCCTACGTAATGAACACGCTTTTTTGCTCAATTTCTATTTTGTTTTTACGCCAGTTGTAACATTTTTTCTCCCAACGTCTAACTACAATGGTGTTTTTTGTCAGTTTTGCCATTACATGAATTAAATTACAGTGTATGTCGAAACATTTTTTTTTACATTCATAATCACAATCCTTTATTGTTAAGGTGCAGACACACAGGTCCGGACTGGACAGTGGAAACATGCGGAAATTTCCCTCGAGGCCAACTTGACTTGCTGTGAGACCGAGATCAGTTGTAAAACTAGTCAAGTTCCGCGCGGGGTCACAGTACTTCAGGCCGGCTCTGCATATACACGGAGAGATTTTCCCCCCTAAGTTTCAATCCTCTGTTTCTGAAAAAGTCTACTGCCTTCTGAAATTATCAATTGTAAGACAATTTTATATTTTTTAATCAATGCAAACTCTTCTTAATATTTTCATTTAACTGGATTGGTGAATGATTATAATATATTTTGAAACTTGTAATTTTCTTTTTCTCTTTTACTGTTTTTTTTATTGAAACCCTTGAATTTCATTTGATTTTGTCCAAGATGATTTGACAATTTTGCGTCACTCTCTCGACAAGGCATATTTTAAGAACAAGTCAAATTATAGAAATACAGTAGAACCCAGTCCCAAGGCGATAAATGAGTTCCAAATCTCAAGATCGCGAATTTCTGCACCGGCAACGAAAAATCGCAGTGGTATGAGGCAGGCTTTAATCGTAATAACCGAATTATCGTTATAACCAAGTTCTACGAGTACTATATTTAAAAAGTTACTAAATATAACGTTATGTTTGTTCTTTCTCCAAATATTGATAAAACGATCCATTACGGAAGCTTTTAATATAATTACAAAACAGTCCATTTTTCTAATGCCTACCACTATAATTAGTAATAAATAGCAACAATTTTAGACGTAGATATATGTAATATATGTATACATTTATATATGTATTGTAATAAGTACAGGAAGTCCGGTTGGCGCTACGTGGGGTTTATTGCGTGTCCAATAAATTTTATCGGTTGTCATTGACCGGATTCTAGTGGATTAATGCATGTCGCCATGCCGATCGTCCCCGTTAAATATTGAACTTCTTCCTTCTGGTTGGACTTTAAACAATGAACAATGTAATAAAATTTCGCACCACCCTTGCCACCTATCACGGAATTGTCTAATAAATTTCCATTTACTACTAATTAAAACGGCACATATCATAGTAGATTTTTATAGGAAAATCACCTTCCTTTCCCTGCTGGAATACCACTAATATCACCCTTTCGTTGGTGCTGCGTCAACAAAATTTCGCATATAAAATCAACCACTCAAGCATAATATATTCAACTGAATTTAGTCCCATTTCAGTCGTGTTTGTTCCGATCAAACAAACAATTTACAAGACGAAATTACTAATCTGTGAACGAATCTGAAAGGAATATTGGATCTTTTTCTGCAGTTTATCCTATAACGTAAAATATTCATATCGTATTTTTCTCCATTATTTGAAAGATATTATTAGTATTATTATACCTATATATAGATGTAAGAAAATTATTGTTTGTTTGCTGCATTTGATCGGGTAAACAACAGATCTCTTCCTCAAATATCGACAGCAATCAAGGAAGTTTGCAAGAAATTCGATTCTCTTGCTCAAGAAGAACAAAAACAACAACAAGAAGACGAAAAAAAAAAGAATAAATAGACGAGCCGAGAACGTTGAATGGCCATTTAAAATAGACAAGGGGACAAACCAGTTGGGGTTTGGGGTTGTCTAGTGGTAAATGGTTCAACCACTTTTGCGAATTGGGCTGTTCGACAAATAAGAGACGACACGAAATAGATGACTTGTTTACAGGAAAATCCGAGGCAAAATTTTCTAAATCTTGATTCGTGCTATTTGTATTTTTATTTTTATTGAGGGAACATTTCATTTATAACACGTTTAATCGATTCACCATCATACTTAAACGAAATGTATATTAATTCCACCACGAAAATAAACAGGCATCTATTTTTAACAATAACTGGTGTTACTTCGTGTATCTACGAAAAAAAATTTTGATGTAAATAAATACGCCACCACAACTACATCATCATTATCGTCATCATTATCACTATCATCTACGTGATCAGTTGTGATAATAATCACTAATAAACTTGAAAAACGAAAAACACAATTCAATGTAAAATATATATTTTTTCGTACTTGTTAAAAAGAAAGAACAGTCAATCGGGGGAAAAAACAAAATTTTCATCAAATAGCTAACCCGTCTTTTAGAGTTTTTTTTTTCTGATAAAGAGAAAAAGCTCAAGACGAGCACAATGTTTGTTCGTGAAAAAGCTTTGATGTTACGATTTTTTAAATACAAAAAAAAAGTTTTATTCACAACATACATACAGCTTTGTTAAAACAGTATAGCGTTTCTGATTGTATGTAATTTCCGCTAGCAAAATTAATTTTAAACATTCAAACAGTTAGCCTTTTACTTAATAATTTATTAGAGTAATACCTATTCGTGGAATTGACATTTTAGCAGCATGTATGTATATATTATATATTTTGGACTTGTATCAAAAATATACGGCTGCATCCGGCTAAATCCATTAGGACATCAAAAACGATTCCAACAAACAAAACTCAATTATTTCAAGTTGGGTTTATTATTATTGATAATATTTACTTCCTGAAAATATGAAAATAATCAATAAACGTAATAAATTCAGTTATAATAGACGTTCTAGTTGTTTGCTTTAGTTTGGGTTGAACATATCCTGTCAGTTTTCATTAATTAAATCAGTCCCCAGTTTTTGCCCAATGGGAGTGATTGCAGTTAACAGTTAAATTAACGAAAAAAATAGCAATTTCTGAAATGTAGCAAATATCAAATTTAACGGTTCGCCACCGATAAACCCCTAATAAACCTTCAGATTCGCACCATTGAGCTTAGACGATCCTAAGGGACTTTCTCAATCTAAAAGGGCATAGATGATATTTTAATATTGATAACCACTGGTAATAACTAGCGTTTTATAACCTAATAAAAGATACAAACTTTCTGCATACACTGTATACATTTTTATACAGGATGTCCCTGCTAACAGTGCCCATTTAATAATCGGATTTTCAGTTGCAATAGATTCATTTATTTACCGATTTGCGAACAAATTGAAACATAAATACTGTTAACTCTAATCTACATTATTGTGAAATCTCTTTTGACTCTTTTCATCTTTTAGATATTCCTGTATATAGTTTGGTAAGCTGGGTATTTTACGGTGGGATACCCCGTATAACATTTAATGACCTAATCGACGTCCTAGATTTCGTTGATGAGATGTGTCTTTGAATAAAAATAACCATAATCACCTGTTACGTACATACACCTTCAATGGTGGCTGTAATTAAAAGGAAAAAATAGAAGTACCTATTACATTGACATTTTCACGTTTTTCAGTTCCTCTCCAATACGTCAAAGCATCAAATACAGACAGGGGGAAAAAAGCAAAATTGAATTACGAATTCGTGTACAAAAACGAAAAGGATTAGGATTTATGTAAAACGCCATCATGTTGATGTAAAACACATACTCCATCGTTAAATTTAATGCAACATTTAGCTTCTTAATAAAAATATTTTAATAAAAACCAACGGAAGCACAGTGCATTGTTTGTTTATGGATAATATTTGATATTCCCTTTTTATAAATATTATTCTAAGGATATTCTATTAAAAAAAATATATTACGTGTGCTTCAATCGATAGAATTAATAGTATTAAGGATAATAATTCAAGGACTTAATAAATAGGTCTAATAAATAAAACTGTTCGATCATAGTATCAACTTATTATCATCTATTAATCAAAGTAGAATTATTATAAATTGATAAATTGCAGGATATTTTCTGCTAGACTTGCAAAATAATTGATTATATTCGGTTATTTTCTACCTTACTTTTAATATTTTATATATACACCGTGCAATTGCAATCCCTTACATAATTCAAACCACTGATGGTACAAAAAGGGGTCGATATCGCCCCGGTTTACAGAAAAATCGAACAAACGTGCCAGACATATAGATAACGAAAAAATTTGCTCATCGATAAAGAAGTGTGTCTAGGGTTTAATGAATCGACATGCGTTCTTCAGGTGCCACTGCATTTAAGTATGGATTTTAATCACACCCTGTATATTTTGAGTCAGAATGCTAAATTAGCAACATTACCCGTTGTTAATTTTTTATGAACTTAGGAGTGACGTACATCATATTATGGTTGTAATAATTCAGGAGATAGTCTAGGACAACTGCTTACTTTACGTAGGTATACAAAATTAACTGCAATTTCTTATCTAGTCTTATAAGGAATTATAAAACTGAAATATGGTAAATTTTCATGTTTTAGTTCTCTCTAAAGTCAAAAATTGGCAAACAAAACTCAATAAAATATTAAAATTGATTAGGTACCTACTGCTGAAATTAAACTCGAACTTTTCTCTCATGTGTAAGAATGGTAATATTAATTTACACATTTTTTTGTCAGATAACTAAAAATAAACGGTAACGGCGAAGAAGTTTTTTTTATTTTTTAATAAAACAGAGCAATTTCGACTAAATAAATATCTAATGTAATCTTGTAGAAACTAGAGTAGTTGTAGTAGTAATAGTAATAAATTTTTGACGTTCCCTAGATCATTCTGACCGAAAGTCAGATGTGGATTAGTATTTTTATTATTTATTGTGTTTTGGGAATTGAAGAGGCCAATTATCTTCTCTTCATAATTCATATTGTGTTTTACTATAATATAATCCCGTTTTATTATTATTATTACTATTATTTTGATAGTAAATTTCATTTTATTTGTATGTACATGTTCGTTTATGAATGAATATGGGTTACATTTGATAGGAAGTCAGAATATTAGTCGAGAATCAAAATAACATCCCTCCGGTCAGTTTCCATGTACGTATACTACCCTTCAAAACCGTTTGAATCCTGTTAAACAAACCAACTTTAAACAGACAAAAACTTATCTACCTTTATGCGTTGTTTTCCAGTTATTTCGTTGGTACAAGTGTGATGTTTTCCTTTTTGCTTCTTGTTTTTTTTTTTTGATTTTCCTGTCTGTTTTCCAAATGATAGTGGAAATTTTCGAACAAATACACCAACACCAAACAGAAAAACAGATCGAAACAACTTTACCACAATTAACAAGTAAATATGTTGATTATTTTATTATTTGGAGTTCTAATAGTGTGTTTTTTTTTTAATTTTAATATGGTTGTTATTGAAGTTCTTTTAAAATTCGGACTGAATATTAGTCCATCTGTCCTGATCACATGTTCGTGACGTTCGATGTCTGTATGATATTCTATTGACGTCGCGACGCCTTCTTTTCATCGGCTTTGATTAGTTATCAGAAGGCGATTATTATACGGCATTATGGTCATCGTTGTTGTAATGATGGTAGTTGTGGTTGTGGTGGTGGTGGTGAAGATGAACGTCGGTACCGGCATTGACGGACACCACCTGCACGCGTGCATCGTCCGCACAGTTTAACTACTGATGTTGGTCGTCGAGGCGCCGTCGCCGCCAACAGAGGGTTGGACCCGATCCCCACCACTGATAGCCGTCGTCCTCGTCGTCGTTGTTGTTGTTGTTGTTGTTGTCGACGTCGACGTCGTCGATGGAACGACGCTCGACAGATATTTAACTATATCTACTATCACGTTCGATAGGGGTGCTCGTACAGGAAAAATGTCCAATTAAAACGGTCGCCAACCTATTTATAAAAGGTCAATGAAGAAATATTGTACTGAAAGAAAGAAGCTGTTGTTGAATTAATGGCCGAACATAGGGGTGGAAACAAAGACTAATTGTCTTTGGGACCTTTATGCGAAGGAGAAAAGGGAAATGTGAGATTTTTACTAAAAGACACAATAGAATGGTGGCTTAATTTTTCCAACGAAATAGATAATAGGTACAAATTAAAGTGTAATTCTCACACCAAAAGTCTCTTTTGTGTTTTATTTGAAACTTTTGAAGTAAAGTCTTCTCAGTTTTCAGCAGCCGGTTTCACCAATATGGCTTAACCATTTAAAACAGTTTTAAATCTCCAAAGTGGCTGAAACTGCGTCTCACGTCTAGATTGCTTGAGTCTGACTGGTGCAATGTGAAAAATTAAAGACGATCTAAAATTTAAACCGGTCTCAGCTTTAAGCTACGTTGGTGAAACCGACCGTAAGCATACTCTTTTGCGCCGATTGAACAGATACAAAAAAAACCTATGTTGAACTTTTCTTACGGCCGCGGCAGCGCTTGCGGTTCTCCTTGCGTTAAACTATAAATCGGTCTGTATTCCTAGAGGCGTTCTGCACTTACATTTCGGCTTTAACATCCCGTGACTTTCAGGGGCAGTTGCTTTTGGCCTCAGGATCTTTTTATGTTTCAAAATTGGATGCCTTTGTTCCGGGCGCTGTAAAATAGTTTTGTGTTGGATCCAAGAAGACAACTTTGCACTAAGCCTTGTAAAACTTCCAGCCCAATCTGGATTACTACATGTTCCATTTTTTGTGAATTTAAACCCAAAAATATAATACAAATGGCAACTAAACATTTCTAGTTTTCAGACACGAATGGAGTATAATTTAAAATCGCAGCCACCGATTTACAATGTTCTATTTGTATTACATTTTTACCGCTTGTTCCTTATTAAAATTATCGACTTTTAGAAATTTTGTAATAAAACCATGTTTTCTCTGTATAGGTAATTTATATTAAAAACTGCTTTTGGTAAATATGTACACACTTAATATTAGACTCTAATTTCCTGGCGAACAAACTGAGAGGAATATAAATATGCTTGTTAAAAGGTCACTATATATAGTGCTCCCAGAATTTTTGTGAATATCAACTTATCGACTTATGAAAGTCAAACTACTTTATCGTAGAACTCAACAAAAGAGTTTGTCTACTGCAGCAGCAACAATAGACGATTTTAATTTACACTCTCACCTGTGTCTCTCTTCTCTAAACTCTCTTTTTCTGAGCATCTATTTAAGATTGTAAGTTAGAATTGTTCATTGTTGCTGATGTCGTTGGGTCCTACCGCAAAGTAATTTAACTGTAAAAGTCAATATTCACAAAATGTCTAATACGGGTATAAATGAAGTTTTAACGTGTAATTAAATGTTCACGAGTATTCTTCCAAGGTCTTAATATGTAATAATAAAATTATTCAGTTCATTAGTTTAGGTCAGGAGTATCAACAAGCAAAACAAAAGCGTGATTGTATAAGAGTATTGTTCATTCTATATCAACGAATGGTGCTAAAGTCTAAAATTTGAATATGAAAAGACTCACTAACCTAGTGCATTGCTTGCAGACACTACCGAGAATCACGGTTTAGAATATTGTAATTTATCCGTATATAGGGAAACCAAGCAAGCGGGTAGAAACTGGAACGTTGGAAAGACAATGTAGAAGAGATTTAACAAAAAAAGCACTTATTTTAGAAAACATTAAAAGTCAAGGCTGTAACAATCATCCCTGCATCCCTTACAGTACAGGAGGGTGATGAAACTTGGGGATCTTGAAGTCCTTTTCTCGTAACAACTTTATATAGATTCATTCTTTTTATATTAGAAAATCTGCAAAGGGGGCCACAATGTTTGCATTACGACAGTGTTAAAGAGAAAGCCACAAAAATTGTATAAAATTATTCGACTTATTGTTCAAAGGGTATTAAAATCGACAAATAATTATAATAAAATCAACATATTATAATATAATGGCTTCAAAAGCTAATGTTCATATTAAAAATTCACCATTGATATATTACCAATAGCACTACATAGATCCAAATTAGTCCCAACTAATAAAATATGCGGTTATAAATGTCCAATATGTATATCTTTGATGATTTATGATATTGTTTTTAACGAAAACTATATTGTAATGTCACAAATGACATAGGTAATTGATTCAAAACATACCTATATATTTTATTTTTCATTAAGTACTAGGAACAAAAATTGTATTATTATCATTATTATTATTATTTCATAAATATTTAGTTTGCTCGTACCATTGATATTTCGACAATTTAGCGATATTATTACAACATATTCATTGATAACGACCACATTTTCAAGCTTTATAAGTATAGTTCTTGTGGATTGATCCGGAAAATTATGAAAATTACACAGTATACCTATATATCTCTAGTAGTCCTAATCTAATCAAAACCATTGTCCCGTATAAATAGTCAGAAATACAATGAACTTTATTTGGGATGGATTCCAACGTTGACATCTTAATTTAGCAATTAGATAAATCCAAAGAGGCTATTATCATATGTAGGTACTATGTATAGTTTAGCGAATTTGACTTGGTTCCTTTGACTAAAACACTAAACTATAACAATAGAGTACTGAGACAAGAATTAACCTGCTCCACTCTCCACCATCGCTGGCTACATCGGGGCTACACTGTAAACATAATTCGAACTCTTTGGGGTATTTAGAGTAAAAAGAGTTAGGTACTCTTTTTGATATACATATCTACCGAACCCAGCTTCTATTGTTGTGGTTGTTTTATTGTTTTAGTCAGAGTGGTCAGGTCAAATTAGAAGCACTATATGTGCATGACTAGAAGTTTGATGAAAAATGCGAGAAATTAATATTTTAGTCAAGAAATATGCTCGTTGTTGTTGTTGTTATGGATGTCATGAATTGATTTATCAATCCCAAAGAAAAAACCGCACAAATCTTATATTTTTTTATGTAGATTTTTATATTCCCAAGTGTCGTCTGTTATGGTGTTGAAAATAACATCCATCTTCACCTAACATATTGGATTTGGCCCAAGCTCTTCAATAAAACATTGAAATTGATATTGCCATTATTATTATTTTATATAAATTTTCCCATCAATATCAGTGCTTTTCACATCTATCCACCCTATATTATTGTGACACAATTTATTTTCGTGCGAAGAAATCAATTTATTTACTTACTTTATTTTATCAATAATAATAATCATTGTTTAGAAATGGATTTCCTTTGTTTGTGTTATAGAGAAAATGGGATTTGTCTAAAAATCTGTTTGTCAATATAATTTTAACAGTGCATATAGCGTATATTCAAGGGATAGGGAGAGACAATCCATACGATGAAGGAATTGTATGGAATGCTCGATAACTTGCAAGAATTTCAATTAAATTCACAACACATACAAATCGCGAACAAGACAATCAAGTTGTAACTAATACGAGAAGATGAATGTTGAAGGGCTGCAATTTCTCTAACAGTCGTCATGACGACCAATTCCCCGATTGTCTAAGAAGAAGTAAGCCCTCCGGGTTAGCCCATCACTTTATTTTCGTTATCTCTACTTCTCTGTCATAATAGCTTAAAGAAAAATTAAATACAAGAAACAGAGAAACACGTACAACAAAACAACCAACAACGATATATTGAAGTTGACGTAATTTTAGTTAGGAAGAAACTAGTTGATCGATTTTGTCATGTTTTTTAGATGGATGGACGGATCCATGATGGGAAATTCACATTGAGTGCTGGTGGTGTAGCTAGAAATATTTGTGAAGCATTAACAAAATTGAATTGTCCACCAATGGCTTTCATATCAGCTATAGGAGATGATCAACAGGGTAGAATATTGAAAAACTGGATACCATTAGAGAATCAACGTTATATTCAATTATTGAATGATCAGAATACAGCTCAATGTACATCAGTTTTTGATCCAAATGGGGATTGTTATTTTTTAATGGGCGATATGGAGATTCATCAACATATTACATCAGATATGGTAAGACCAGTTTTTTTTTACACAAAAAAAAGGAATTATTTTTCAGCCGACAGAAGTTTTTGCTGATAATTCAATAACAATGTGTTCCATCGAAAGTACCCTTTTTCTGGACGATCGCAAATACAGGAGAACCCTTCTCAATCTTATATATTTTTTAATTCCTTGTTTTTTTTATTAATTAGATCAATTTCAGTAATTTTAACAGTTTCAGTGAATTGTCTTGTTTCTTTATTCTAACGTGAGATCGCAACTCCATTATAACGATCACGGTTATAACGAATTCACGACTAAAGCATATAATTTTCTTCTGAAGCCGTAAATCTTCAAATACTTGGTCATAAAAGAACAAATTATTAATAGCAGGCCCTGTAATAAACACTAATAAGTGTTTGCATTTGTTGGTCCCTTTGCACAGAAGTTATTCTACTAGAGTTTTTGCGAAACTATACCTACTGCATTGCTAGGTTTTCATTTGCCGATTTACCAACGAATTAGTCTTTTAGCTGTTCATGTTTACGGTGGGACGCCCCGTAAATTAAGCGGATAAGCACGATACTGCGGCACTTGAATCGCTTGAACAGTGTTGAGGACCGTGGTTCTGAGTTCTGATCTCAATCAGGACACAAAAATAAATCATAAGAACCGCCATACGGACAATGTCAAAATGTTCGAAGGAAAATGAGACGGCGACCCGCATGCTATATAAGTGCCCGACCCTTCTTATGCTAGGACGCCACTGGTTTGACTACCAATTCAAGATGTTCTGGACTCTGGGCTTTATCAAAGACTCAGGGCTGTCCGTATAAAAATCTCTGATAATACGGGACTAACAATGGACCAACAGTGTCTAACAAGTAAATTACCCAAGGCAATCTATGAATTTGATGTTTTTCTGGTACCCAGAGGGTGTTCGGAGTCTCGGGGTTGTAGTCAGGACACTTTAAAGACGTGGAGTTCGCACGGTCACTGACTCTGCCCATTGTCTCACATTGCAAGTAACGAATTTGTGAGTGTCTCGTTATAACCGAGTTTCAGTTGTTTTTCTTTTTATAATAGTACTATAGTGAATAAACAACTTAATTAACGAATAGTCTTCTTTTTGTTATTCGCGATCGATTAAACATGTTTAATTTTGAACTTAATTGGAAAATTAACGAATACATCACGTATTCAAGTTAATCTGAAGCTAATTAAAACTGACTAGGATGTTATACTAGTAATTAGTCTTAAGAATTTACAATTTCAAACGTTCTTATTTCGTTGGAAACATGATGAATTTATCGATTTACCAACAACATATGAATCATATCATCTATAAAATGCCAGAGACCTGTATTTAGTTAAAAAATCAATTACTTTAACAACCACCTATTTATATCCCTTTCGTAAATTCCACGATTTATTTAAACACATTTATCTTATCTGATTAGATAGATGGTATACTAGAAAAAAAATTAGTATTACACATCATATATCATTATAAAACTTTCAAGTTTATAAAATTTGTTTCACAAAAAATCCTTGTTTACAGATTGAATCATATCGGGAATTGATAAGGAAAGCACCTTTACTAGTACTTGATGGAAATCTATCAGTGCCAACAATCAATAAGGTTCTGGAAATAGCTAAATCATATAACATTCCAGGTAAGTAAAACGTATTTATAATATTCTAGTCTAATAAATTGTTTATTGTGCAATATCAGAGTACACAAAATAACAAAATTCTTATTAATAGCGCAATAGAAAAAAAATAGTTTCTCTCAAATAAGGACGGATTATATAATATCATTTCAAAAATTTCGAATCTTAAGCTATATATTCTATCATTAATATGCTAATGATATTGTTGAATGTTGTTGTACATTAAGATATAAAAATACGTGTAGGTTTTGTCGAAATTGAAGGCACACAAATTTGATTGTGCATTTATACTAAATTATAATTGTAATATAATAATATTGAAAGGAATGCAACAAATTTACCATCCAAGACGATGTTGTGGATTTGGATGCATTTGCATGATAAGATTCTTCGATTCACGTCTTAATTCATAACTTTGTCTTGCTTCTTTATATAAACAAACGGCAGCAAATGCATGAAAGAAAAACGATATCACTGCTAAACCATATGACCAACATAAATAATTAAAATTTGGATATAATAACCAATCACGACGTGTATGTGAACCACCAAATACTGCCACAGCGAAGAACATAAAAACAGCTACAACAAACAAACAAACAAACAAACGGTTATTTTACAATTATAAATGGAAAATTTGATTATATCAACCTGTAGTTGTAACACAAACGAAATCAATAGCAGATAGAACATATTCGTATTGTAAGACGAATTCTAAAGGCCAACGGCATAATTGTAAAGCCATTAGAATTTGTGCACCGAAACTTAACAAGAATGACATTGTTACAAAAGCTTGTACAGCCATCAACCATGGTGGTAATAACCATTCACGTATTACATAAAACTCTTGACTGAATACATGATGACAACCATCGAATAATTTATCGAATTGATAATATGGATAACGGAAATTATCGAAACAATACTCCCACAAACCCATATTTTTGAATTCAGAAAAGGTTTCATCATACGACTTGACCCAATAGGGACTACAAAATTTTTCATGTAAAATGATTATTGATTTATATATTTTGAACAGACGGAGGATTTTACCTGCAAAATGCTATCATTAACAGAAGTCCACCGATATATGTTAAAAGTGATCCATTAACCAAATAATCTAAAAAAATAATAGAAATAATAGGTGTGTCAACAATATATAGGTTATGTTTTCTTCTTGAAAGATATCTTACTTGAAGCTTTTGGATAATCGTTTTTTTCTGGGGCACGCGCCATTCTTGGCGTTTAAAATCTTATCTTTCTTATATTAAAATACGCTTGTTTGTTTATTATTATTATTATTTTGATAACAATTAATTACTTTAATTATTTACACTTGTTTTGTTGGCAACATGTCAGATTTGACAGGTGACGCCCATTTCCGCCAGTGGATAATTGTAACTCTTCCGAACGTTGCCAGATTTACTCAAAAGCATCAAATGTAAGGAATTATTTTGGAATGACTTTTATAGGGCCACTTACAGAATAATATTGTAAGGATATCATCTTGGATTTGTCTGAAATACTTAAGGAAATACTCAGTGAATAACTCATTATTCATGAATAGTAGAGAAAGTTTTTCCAAGGATAACTCAGGTTTTCGTTAGAATGGGCTATTGTGGCAACAGTGCAATTAGAGCTACAATTAGACAGGATAGCTTGTGCAACGATGTTGCCAATATTGGAAAAATAAAATACGTTAGTCATTGAATTTTTTTAAATAAATAATTAAAATATTTAATCACAGGAAATATAATTGGATATTAAAAAGCTGGATGAATATAAAAGTATTTATTGCAACCTTATGAATACAAATGGAAGTTTCTTACAGTCAGAAAAACTCTTATCATTAAGGCTATATTTAAGGCAGAATATTTAAAAAATCGTTGTAAAAAGACAAAAAAGTTACAAGTAATGATACACAATTAGAATGTGAAAAAAAAGAATTATCATCTTTATAAAACTAGATTTTTGTACATATGGACGGACTGTTTAACATACATCTATGTATATAAACATACAAAAATTCTAAAAAAACCGTAAAAAAATTACGCCTTTGTTTCATGTTGTAGTTCAAATCTGGTCTGTGATTCCATCATCTGCCTTTTCTTTCGTTGATGTACATGACTATCAGTTAAAAATAAAACTGCAGCTATTAAACAAGCCACAACACCGATACAAGCCAATACAAATGACCAACCAAAGAAATTATTCTCATGTCCTGGCATCCAATCATTTCGATTACCTAATGATGCAAATACAATAACAGCAATAACACCACATATTCCACCACCTAATAAAATGCATGCATTCAATGTCACCAATAATAAAAATTGTTTCTGATCGGATCCACAACATAAGAAATAGATTAATGTTAATATAGCACTTAATAAGACCGATATAAAACATAATGTAAAGAAGAACTGTGTAGCTACCATAAAACCAGGTATAAGAAAACCACGTATTTGATCATAACCAGTTGTAAATGGATCATAGATCCAACGACAACCAACAAAGAAACGTTTCTGACGTAAATCATTTGGATCGGATAATGAACGGAAACAATGCACCCATAAACCAAGACGATTCAATTTGGCACCAGTTATACGATGATCGGATACCAGCCAACTGGGGGTGGCGAATGCAACAGCCACCATAACAAAGGCCAAAACGAAAAAACCAATTCCAACATTGCCAGCTAGAGAACGGCGTTTCGTCTACAATAACAATAACAACAACAATATAGGCCGAACAATAATGATAACACGTTATTATCAATGCACTTACCTGATTGTCGTACTCGACCATTGTGAATAATTACAATATTAATAATAATAATAATATTAACTAATGGACGGACGAATTCTTAAATAACACCAAACACAATTTTAATCGTAAGTTAATTCTTTAAAAAAACATTTGTGTGCGTTTCAGGCACCAAGGTTTTGTTGTTGGTTATGTTTTGATGACATTTAGTAATGATTTTTAAACGTACAGGTAGTGATTACTGCTGTTATGACCACACCTGCCCATATTCTACACACAATTAAACCCAGTATTTCTATGGAGCGGCACATAAATTTATTACCATATTCGACCTAGAAAATTCTAACAATTTCTTATCCTTATTATTAAATATTAAAAGTCCTTGTGGACGTTACACAATTTCTCAACTTTGTGTGAGAAAAATTTGGACAATAGTCTGCTATTTTTTCGTTAATTATTTAAATTTAATGGAATTTTTGTTTGAAATTTGAAAGTCACACCCTCAATTAACAGAAACATGGATGAGTAAGACTGGTTTTCTAAATGAATGCATTATGAATCATAATTTTAAAGAGTTAATTCAAGTGAGGGAGTCCTAAAGGACCTATGGTGATTGAGAACTGCAGGGCCAGACTGGCCTACTTTAGCCCCGAGGGAAGTTATGACAGCCAAGTGGCCACCGGAGAAAACCTCCAACTACCCTCGTGAAAAAACGCAGTAATCTTCAAAACGAAGAAACTACCAAAAATGGGTCAAATTTTCCGATTTCTGTCTGTCTATCTGTATTTATTAGCCTGATTGAAATGGTGTACTGATACTGAGCCGAAAAGGTGGGACACTACTAATTAACAAAGGGTCACACTGTTACAGCGACAAAAACACAACCAATTTAAAATTATTCTATCTGTAGTACGTCTCCAGCATATGAATATTCACTTTTGTACATAAATTGCACAATAGTTTTTAATTCATTTCAAGGTTCCTGTGTTGTTCTTTCCTTTACTATAATTATTATCAACAATAAGTCTTACAAAAAAAGTACTTGAACTACATTAAAGGAAAATATCTCACAAATTATTACTCAAAAAGAAAAAAAATTATTTATTTATACATAAAAAAGTTTCTTTTAATATTCTAGTCATTTTATAAAAAATACATTATTATTTTTTTTAGTATACATTATAAATAATATTGGTAAAGACAATACAAAAAAAGGCAACATTTGTGCACGTTTCGTGTGTTTGTTTTTTAACTTTTGGACGGACAATACAACATTGATCTATTCAAAATGAGAAGATTAATGTTAAAAATACTCCAATAAACAAGAAATGCTGTAAAACAGATCTTTGTAACGTAACAATACTGTTTTAATGAACAAATTCAGATTCAGTGCAAATTAATATACATACATGATTATGATCAAGCCAAATATATAGTCTATTCATTCTCGTAAGGTTTTGACTTTTAATTTGTAAATTTTAGAACATCAACTACATAAAACATATTGAATTCTAAAGGGACTACAATTTTGCCATCGTTGCCTTGTGATTCAATACTCTTTGCGAAGTTCATGCTCTAAAATTTGCAATCTAAGGCCGCTTTCAGATTAAATGAATCTGAATCAAGTCGAATCTGACAATTTGAAGTTAGCACGAATATTCATTCATAATGCCTCAGTCCGATTCAAACTAGTTCTGTCCATTCGAATCATGATTCAAGCAGGCGATAATTTCATCAGTCTGATTCACGAACCAATAGCAACACTAATACGTTTAGTAACAGACAACTGTATATTATTGGACGGTCGTGGTATATTGATTGATTCAGATTCACTTGATTGGAAAGGGACGTAGAAGGTCAAAAGTTTACAAAAATGAAGCGATTATGTAGTAGCAGACCAAATTTTTTAGTCATATTATTGTCTTACAATAGCTATTGTAATTTATCAAGTGCCTGTTGTAAATGACTCACTATCGATTATGCTTTTGCTTCTTTCAAGTTATGAAGACTTTCTAGGAATTCTAGAAAGTTGTCCAAACTTAGAGCACTTTCATAAAGTCACATTTGTATAGGCAACATAGAATTTTTGTGAATATTAGCTTATAAGTCAAATCTTTTTGTGGTAGGACTCAACAAAAGAGTTTGTCTACTGTATCACCAACAATAGACATTTCGGGTCTCCCTTTTCTAAAAACTACCGCTCTTTAGGAACGGATCTCTCTTGACTATTGTTGCTGATTGTTTTGTTGGGTACTACCGTAAAGTAATTCAACTATACAAGTCAATAATCACAAAATTTCTAAAACTAGTATAACAAATAATGCAAATTTTCCTGCACTGTTAACATTGAACCAATTGTGAAGTAAGTTAACAATAGTTATTATAAGACAATATCATTAAAAATTTTGGTTTACAATAATTAGTTATGAAAAACAAAAATAGTGTCGTAACACAAGTGAGCAGGTTTACAAAGTTAACAAACTAAATTGTAGTAACCTTTACATATTAGAAGACCAAGCTATCGCTTTTGAAGGACAAATGGTACAATATTTCTAAAGATTTAGGGCTTTAGTTAATCTCTACCAGCACTGACGGAGCCATCATGAAGGTAATGAAGCGTTAGCTTCACAACCCATTAGTTTTTTTTGGTGTGCATGACTAAAGGGGCCCCAAAGAACATGAGCCCTATACTACTTATACTAATTTTGTTTTCCATAACGCATTCAAATTTTATATTTTCTTCGAAAATATTATACTTGTTGATTTATATGGAAAATGATTGTTAGATATCAGTTTGAGATGATTTCGGTACTTCCATACTATATTGTGATGCAGGTCTAGAAGCTTGTAAACGTCTATATTTAGCACGTCTAGCTTCAACTAGAAACAATGCACCAGCTGGAAACAATAATAACGAACCAATAACAGCAAATGCATATGACCATCCCAAATTATTATGTTGCCAATATGGCATCCAATCACGTCGATCACCATTCAAACCAAATATCATAACAGCAACAAAACCACAAAAACCAGCTATTGATAGATTCGAACCATTACTCAATAATAATAGAATATATTTATCATGATCACGACTACAGAAACAATAGAGCCATGTTAAAAAGGCAGCCACTAGTACCAGTGTCATACATAATGTAAAGAAGAATTGTGTAGCAATAAAGAATGTTGGTAATAGAAAATCGTTAATTATATAATATTCCTCTTCAAATACCCACCAACAACCAGTAAATTTATAATCGTATTGATGACGGAAATCTTCGAAACGTTGAAAACAAACCTCCCAAAGACCTACAAAACAATTTAAATGGGTTAAATGGGTTTATTTGAATTGACCACTCCTCAATATTCAAATTGATAATGGTAGATAAATGGTAGAACTTACCAATTCGAAGGAATTTGGGATCGTCTATCGTACCATCATTAACTAACCAATATCCAGAACAAAATGATGTTAATATAAATAAAAATGCTATTGCTGTTAGAATTATTGCACAAATTCCTGTTTTTGTTTTGGCCATTTTTTTTGTGTTAATAAATAAATGCTTGAATCACCAATTACAATTCTTGGAACTTTTCACTTTCACACAGTTGGCAACATTGATTATTACATCATATATTGACAGCGCGGTTTATTTAAATTAATCACAATATTTTTCTTTTTGTTTCAGTATTTTATGAACCAACAGATGTAGAAATTTCAATAAAACCATTTAAAACAACACATTGGAATGCAATTAAATTCATCTCACCGAATTTTAATGAACTAAAATGCATTGCAGATTATTTGAAAATTTCCAATAAACAACAAAATTATAAAAGTAAAATAGACGAAGCTGTTAATATTGCTGGACAATTAGTTGATTTTATTGATACTGTTGTTGTTACATTGGCTTCTGATGGTTTATTGATTGCACGTAGAGGCAATGCTAGTGATCAATTTCTAGAAAATACTACAAATGAAATTCAAGTACGCCACTATTCAACTGAGATATTGACGGATTTTATCAATGTTAATGGTGCTGGTGATTGTCTTGCTAGTGGTTTAATTGCTGGATTCTTGGAGAATTTGACTGAAGAACGATGTGTTTCTGTTGGTTTTGCAGCAGCTAAAACAGCCTTATATTCAACATCACCTGTTGCTGAAGTGCTGTTTGATAAAAAACATAGTTGTTGGGGGATCACTACACCTTATACAACATTGATTTAAACAGTGCCATAGTACAAAATTTATAATCGGTGAAATAAATACATTTGAGCATAGTAGTTGAGATTTATTTAAATTTGGCGCTATTATCTGGTTACCAGTACACCCAACTTAAATTCCTGAAAATGTGTTTGTGTTCTATCAAGAAATACAAGGTTTTATCAGTAAATTTGGCGAAAATACAACTTCATGTAATCGATACAATAAATTTCTATATAAATCTAATTTTTATTTGTTGTATTTTGTAATTTTTTTCAATTAAATGGGGATTTTGATTCAATTGGTAGCACTGAAGTTGCGACTTCGGCACAGGTTCGTAACTGTTCGTGTATTGTCGACTTAGCGACAATTACTGGTGGCGTGGTTACTACTTTTTTTTTTTCAAACCCTTTCTGTCGGCAACATGGCGAACGTTAACAGTCCTGTGCTCCGTGCTCTGATTTATGATTATCTTTTAAAAGAAGATAAAAATTTAGCGACTGTTTTTCAAAAGAAAACGAATACAGTAAGTTTATTATTTAATTTGTACTAATTTTTATGGCATGTTCTTTCCTACTTTTTGAGATTTACGAAAATAGCGTGGTGCAACTTGAGACCACGTGTTTAACAAAATTGTTAAATTTACACATTATTAGTACAAGTTCCAGGTCATTTATTCATTAAAAATGATTATTGTCTTGTTTAATGGTTTTTGATTGTTTTTTTTTTCGATTTTTAGGGCGGTCTCCTTAAAGGCTCCCCAACGTTGCCGGAAATCGTGTCGCACTTTACAAAGACTAGTACAAGTGCAAAAAAATTAAAAGTAAATGCTGCTAGTAGCGATGAGAGTAGTGAAGAGGAAACTGAACAAAATACTAAAACTAATTTACTTAATGGAGCTGTAAAACAATTAACTAAACCTGTCCAGAAAAAAGGTGATTCTAGTAGTGAAGAAGATAGTTCTGATAATGAACAACAAACAGTAAAACAACCAGCAACAAAAACACCTGCCCAAAAACAACCAGCTAAACCACCACAAAAGAAAACACAAAAAGAAAATAGTTCAGATGATGATGATTCGTCAGAAGAAGACGAACAACAAGCACCTTCAAAATCTGTTCAAAAGACACAACCAGTTAAACCTGCTGCAAAATCACCAGCACAAAAGAATCAAGAAAGTAGTAGTAGTTCGGATCATTCATCTGAAGAAGAGAAAAAGTCACCGAAAAAAATAGCTGGTAAACCTGTTATAAAAACACCTGCAAAAGTAGTTGGACAACAGAAGAAACCTGAAAGTTCAGATGATAGTTCATCTGAAGATGAGGCAAAACCGACAAAACCACAACAAAAAGCAGTTGTTAAAGCACCAGCAAAAAAAGCTGAAAGTAGTTCTGAGGAATCATCGTCAGAAAATGAAAAAACTACTAAAAAACCTGTAGCAAAAGTTACAGCTCAAAAACCAGTACAGAAAAAACAAGAAAGCAGTTCTGAAGAAAGTTCAGAAGAAGAAGATACTCCTGCAGTTAAACAACCAATTCAAAAGAAAATACAACCACAAAAACCACAAGCCAATGTTGTACAAAAAGCTGGAGAAAGTAGTTCTGAAGAAAGTTCAGATGAAGAAGATACTCCTGCAGTTAAACAACCAATTCAAAAGAAAACACAACCACAAAAAACCCCAGTGAAAACACCACAAAAAACCCAAGAAAGTAGTTCAGAAGATTCTTCCGATGAAGAAGAACAACAAACAAAGAAACCAGTTGTTCAGAAACAACAAAATCAAAAATCACCTGTGAAAACACCTCAAAAAACTCAAGAGAGTAGTTCAGACGATTCATCAGAAGAAGACGAGCAACCTAAGAAAGCAACTTCTAAAACAACACCTACAGCAAAAGTTGTAGCGAAAAAAACAGAAAGTAGTTCAGAAGAATCATCTGAAGAAGAAGAAACTAAGAAACCGGTTGTTAAAGCTCCAGTAAAATCAACACAACAAAAAACACCTGTAAAAACACAAAAAGCTAAAGAAAGTAGTTCAGAAGAATCGTCAGATGAAGAGGATGAACCACCTGCTAAAAAACCGGCTTTAATACAAACTAAAGCATCAGGTGCTGCCACTGTAAATAAAAAGAAAGAAAGTAGTTCTGAAGAATCATCTGATGAAGATGAAGCAACACAAACAAAAGCTAATACAAATAAAAAAGCTCAACCAGTAAAAACTGTTACAAATAAAAAACAGGATAGTTCTGATGAAAGTAGTTCTGAAGAGGGGGAAGAAGTAAAGACTGTTGTTAAACAATTACCAGCAAAAAAAGCTGTTGCAACTCCTGTTACGAAAAAACCTACCGAAAGTAGTTCAGAAGAAGAGTCAAGTGAAGAGGAAGAAGAAACAACAAAACAATCAAAACCTAATGCTATATCAACACCTGCACCGAAAAAAACAGGCGGTAAAAAGGATGCATCAACAGGAAAGAAAAATAAAGGAATTAAACGAAAAGCTGAAGATGATGATGATGGAGAAGAAATTGTAATTAAACAGCCCAAATATGACAATTTTGTTAAAGAAGGCCAAAGTAATAGTTTCAATGGTAACTTTAACAATAATAAGGTTCGTATTTCTTTGTAGTACCTTTTTCAAAATCTACCTCAATTTTATTATTATTATTATTAAATATCTAAAAATTAACATAATGATTGTTGATTTTTAGCGTAATAGTCCATTTAGACGGGTCCGAGAGGATGAAGTCGAGGTAGACCCTAGATTGACAGACAATTCATTTGAAGCAAAGGTGGGTAACGTGCGAGCACACCAAAAAAAATACTAGTGCAACTGGTATGCGATCTGTTTTTGTAATCAATTATTACTTTTTTTGGGACTTCACAATAAAATGATCACTTCCAGACATCGCACGTTGCCTGTCAGATTATTCGCTTACCGGTTGTACTAATATTTTACTTTCTTTTTTTCTCTTAAATACAGGAGGAAAATCAAGAAGATCGCCGCAATTCGTTTGGAAATCGTGGGGGAGGACGTGGTGGTTTTAGAGGTGGTCGTGGTGGCCGCGGGGGTGGTGGTTTTAGAGCGGGTCGTGCCAGTGACGGTGGTGGCAATGATGGTTTTCGAAATAATAATCGCGGCGGTGGTAGAGGAGGGGGTGATAGAAGATCGTTTGGTGGTGAACGAGGAGGAGGAGGTGGTTTTAACAATAGAGGTGGTGATCGGGGTGGTGGTTTTGGTAGAGGCGGTCGGGGTGGTTTTAATAAAGGCGGTGATCAAGGTGGTTTTGGTAGAGGCGGTGGTGGTCGAAGTGGTTTTAATAAATTCAATAAATCACCACAAAATAAACGAACCACATTCGATTAATAATGTATTCAAATAAATTTTAAGTGAGTATTTGAAATTTTATTCTGAAATTTTAGGCTCTTAAATCCATCAGTTTTAAAATATGTTTTATTACTGGTCGCTGAAAAGAGCAAAAGTAATTATAATTTCGTAATTATTATAATTCATTGAGAAATTGATTCGAAAAATGAATTAATCGAAATTATAACATTTTTTTGTACAATTTGATTTTTTTTTTTTGATATTTGGTGGTATGTACGAATGAAATATTTATATGTGTTTGTTCTTTGTTTTTTTCAGTTCAATGCAAGGGGCTCGTGGGGAGAGAGAGCAAATCAATCTTTGAAACATGTAAGAGGTAAATCATTTAGACATGAGAAGACGAAGAAGAAACGCGGTTCATATCGTGGTGGATACATTGATACAGCTGTTAATTCTATTAAATTTGATTAGGTAATATTTTACGAAATTTTACAATAGATATAAATGACCTTCTCCAAATAGCCATTATATGTATTTAATTATTATTGATCATGTTTTTTTTTGCTAGGGTGTTTTTTTTGTTTGTGAAAATTGATTCTAAAATTATTTTGTTATTTTGTGGTATTGCATAAGTTATAGATGTAGATATATTATTATATTTGAATCTGTGATTACAAACAAGATTGATTAATAATTGGAAGGAGAGTTTTTCCGATAGAATATAAGTATCGCATATTCAATTATTTTTAAATGTTTGATATTTAGCATTTAATAATAATAATTAATATAGGGTCCGTATTTTTTTCATTTATCCAACTATAAATTGTATATATACAAGTATTTTTTTCCTCCGTGTTATTTTCCTAGTATTTCGTTCAAAAATAAACTTATTTCTTAGTAAAGATTGTATTTTTTTTTTATTTACCAGAGTTTTATCAAAAATTTAAATTTGGCGCTTAAATTTTGGATGTTTCATAAATGTTCGAGTAGCTTATTTGTGCTGCCGAAGAGCGAGATTGTTTTATAATTGTTCGAACAGGTATCTGCTGCATTTTATAATTTGCCTAAATCTAGCCTAATGAGCTGCTTGGGCGACTTCTCATGCACTATCTCGACTGGTATGAGAATCGAAAGGTAACAGCATCTGTATGACTGCGACGGTATTAAAAAAGTAATCTGAAGCTTTGGACAATAAAAACTGTAAGTCACCGATCACGTAGGTAAATACAGGTAAGAATCCACGTTTTAGGAGTTGAAATTCTGTGGTTAAATTTACTAATCTTAACAAAATCCACCCATGATCGGGCGTCTTTCTAGTACGTTCGAGCAACTAGTACAATTATAAAACGCTTCGATTATTCAGCGAATTCAAATGACAAGGGAAATTTGGTTTCTAACTATTGGTCATCATGGTTCAGTGTTGCCAATAGTAGAGTTACACAACTATTCCTTTAATCACTTTTAATTACATTTTAAACAACATATCGATGATTGTTCAAGTATTAATTGAATAATACTCGTATTTGTTTAATTGTATCAAATAAATTAATCACTTTTTAACCAGAATAAGGACAGTGATAACAGGGAAATTTTTTTCCTTACTATTGGTTGTCCTGTTTCCACTAACACCAAATCTCCAATGGAGGCTAATTTTTGGTCATTCACTGATATACAACAATAAATAAAGTTTATTTTTATAATCAAGTAATTAATTCAGTGAAATTCAGTGTGTGTGTGTGTCAGTGTTGTAGTGAAATTCAGTAAGTGTAGAATGAATCAAAAATTAAAATCCAATCAATTTTTTTCGGTATTAAAACCCAATTAATTGAGAGAGGGTTATCATCAATTTTTTACGTCATTTTTCCATGGTGACAAAATTATACATGAATTTTCATATTATCACGACGAAAATTCCCGTAATCTATTGTTCCCCTATCATTGTTATCATTTAATTATATTCGGATGATTAATCATACAATTAAATAGATTGAGTTTCATTATTAAGATAATTTCAACTATCAGTCCCTTTTTTATTGTTGTTGTTGTTCTTGTAGAGAAACTATGCTTGTTAGTTGTAAAAACTTAATAATTATACTGTAAGTTCTATTAATTATTAATATATTGATGTTAATTTGTTTGTATTTTGTGTCTGGATATTTCTAGGTTTCAATGTTGATGATTCATTTATATATTTTATCAAATAATGGAACAATCTTCTGATCAAAGCCCATGTCTCCATCAATTATCTGTTACAAGTAAGTTATTATAGTTGTTTTGTGGGATTAATTTGTTATCATTATTATTACACAACACAATACGTGTGTTGAATGTTATCATCATTTTCCTCCCCCGACCTTAATTGATTTTCCATTTAAACAATATTACGTAATTTTAATTTTTGTATATAGTTCTTGTTAATTATTTCAACAAAGTGTTATATCTATAAATATTTTACTATAATCTAATAGTTGTTGATAAATAAAGTAAATCAGGGTCATTTTTTATTATTAATGGATTTTGTTACAAGTTGTTGTTTTGTGTCAACAAAATTTTACAATTAACTCGACTTGTATTGTTTTTATTTAGAAAGTGAAAATTTCACAAGTTGGATTAGTTTCCTTCTTCATGATCACGTTCTGGTTGAGTTCAAATAATAATAATTAGAAATCTTATCAATTAGATTTAATTGTTTTATGGAATTTTTCCTAGTAATCAAGTTTTTCCCCCTTCAACACCCTTCAACAACCATCGATTTTCTCATAAATCAATTGAATTATTTAATATTGATTGATTTTATTTTGTTGTTGTTGTTTTTACAGTTGAATGTGCCCATTTGAGGAATAATACATTTCTAAAACCATGCCCATATGTTGAGATATCAGTTGATGGTCAACATTCACGTAAAACTGAAACTGTAAAAAATACAGCCCAACCAAAATGGAATGAAAAATTCACATTATTAGTAACACCACAATCGAAAATATCATTTATTGTTTATGATCGTAATAATTTTCGTAAAGATACATCAGTTGGTGAGAAAACAATAGAAATTCTACAATTATTAACATTATTTAATGGACGTTTAGATAATATTGAATTAACATTAGATCTAATGAATGAAAATAAACAAAATGAATCACCGGCAAAAGTTGGTGAATTAATTTGTGTTTTACAAGGTTTAAATGTTGATATGTCAAGATTTGATCATCGATCAATTGCGTCCAGTTCGAATGCTATGCCATTGGGGCAAAATAATAGTGAAATATCACAACAACAACAACCACATAATCATCGTAATGTATTAAATGGTGTTAGGGCTAGAACTAGAACACAAGGTACCGAAAATGAAGTACCAGTACCGTCAAGAAGTTCACACACAGATAGATCAACAACAAGAATGGCTGTACCAGTTTCGCCAATCCCAACTGCAATATCTAATGGTAAATTCTATTTACTATTTTCTTTTTTTTGAATGTATTATGTTTATTTTGTTTTTTAGGGAGTATAGGCCCTCCTATTACCGTTCCTAATGGCAATATAGTCCATAATGATGTTGAGGAAAATAGAACTGAAGAACCTTTACCACCTGGTTGGGAAATGCGTTATGATACTTACGGTCGACGATATTATGTCGATCATAACACAAAGTATTGTTTTTTATTTCCAAATTATAAATTGTTGCAATAAATAATTGTTTTTTTTTTTATGTAGATCTACATCATGGGAACGGCCACAACCATTGCCACCTGGTTGGGAGATGAGACGTGATCCTAGAGGTAGAGTTTACTATGTTGATCATAATTCACGAACAACAACATGGCAACGACCAAATTCTGAACGATTACAACATTTCCAACAATGGCAAGGACAACGTCAACATATCGTTCAACAAGGAAACCAAAGATTTTTGTATCCACAACATCAAACTGGAACAGTTGCAGGACCATCAGTAGTTGTACAGGATGATGATGATGGTCTAGGTAGTTTACCACCAGGTTGGGAGAAACGTGTGCAACCTGAAGGTAATTTTTAAATACATACTGTGGAACTCGATTATCCGATTTTTATTGTTGTTGTTTTTTTAGGTCGTGTATATTTCGTTAATCATAAGAATCGTACAACCCAATGGGAGGATCCACGTACTCAGGGTCAAGAAATTCGTGAATTAGATGATACACCATTACCACCCGGTTGGGAGATACGTTATACAGAAGATGGTAAAATCTATTTTGTTGATCATAATACAAAAACAACAACATTTGATGATCCACGACCTGGTGCACCGAAAGGTCCAAAAGGTGTTTATGGTGTACCAAGAGCCTATGAACGTTCGTTTAAATGGAAAATCAGTCAGTTTCGTTTCTTGTGTCAAAGTAATGCCTTACCTAGCCATATAAAAATTCAAGTATCACGACAGACATTATTCGAAGATTCATTTCATACAATTATGCGATTACCGGCATATGAATTACGTCGACGTTTATATATTATATTTAAAGGTGAAGAAGGTTTAGATTATGGTGGTGTTAGTAGGGAATGGTTCTTTTTAGTATCACATGAAGCATTAAATCCAATGTATTGTCTATTTGAATATGCAAACAAGAATAATTATAGTTTACAAATTAATCCAGCATCGTATGTAAATCCTGAACATTTAACATATTTCAAATTTATTGGTAGATTTATTGCAATGGCCTTATATCATGGTCGATTTATTTATTCTGGTTTTACAATGCCATTTTATAAAAGAATGTTGGGTAAAAAACTAGTAATGAAAGATATTGAAAGTATTGATCCGGAATTTTATAATTCATTAGTATGGATTAAAGAGAATGATATTGATGATTGTGGTCTAGAATTATATCATAGTGTTGATTTTGAAGTTTTGGGACAAATTGTCCATCATGAATTAAAGAAAAATGGTGATAAAGAACGTGTAACTGAAGACAATAAAGAAGAATATTTAACATTAATGACTGAATGGCGTATGACTAGAGGTATTGAACAACAGACACAAGCATTTCTAGATGGTTTCAATGAAGTTGTACCAATTGAATGGTTGAAATATTTCGATGAACGTGAATTAGAATTGTTATTATGTGGTATGCAAGAGATTGATGTTGAAGATTGGCAACGACATACAATCTATAGACATTACACAAGAAACAGTAAACCGGTAACATGGTTCTGGCAGGTAATATTTTTTTAAAAACTAAAAAATTCCACAATTTAATATTATTATTATTATTTGTAGTTTGTGAAACAGTCCGACAACGAGAAACGTGCTCGATTGCTACAATTCGTCACAGGTACATGTCGGGTACCAGTTGGTGGTTTTGCTGAATTGATGGGTTCAAATGGTCCACAGAAATTCTGTATTGAGAAAGTTGGTAAAGAATCATGGTTACCACGATCACATACATGTTTCAATCGTTTAGATTTACCACCATATAAGAGTTATGAACAATTAGTTGAGAAATTAACTTATGCTATTGAAGAAACTGATACATTTGGCCAAGAATAAAACAAAATATATATATTTAATGATACCAATTTTATTTCTGACTGTACCTGATGATAATAATGTAGAAGTTCAGCTTTTCGGTTTTTTCTTGAATTTATATACAACAGTTTTTTGGTTGGGGCTGGATTTTTTTGTAGAGATTTTACTATTTTTTTGTCAGTATTTTGGTGCAATTTTTGTTTTATCGAGATTGTGTTTCAATGTGATAATAGAGAAATGATGGCCTATTATTAACATTTTTTTTCTTCTTCAATTGGTTACATTCCAATTATTGATTTAAATTTATTATAATAATCAATATTTCACGAACAATTTCTACTGTTGGTTTGTTTTAAGAGTTAGAATTATTTTAGGATACAACTGGAAGAACTGTAAATAGATTTTAAGCTTGTAAATAACACAAAAAAAAAGATTAAATTATATAAACAATTTATTGGATTAAATAAGCGTTTCAATCAATATCAACAACAAACAACTATCACATTCTAGAAGAGTTTATCAAAAAGTCCCCAATTTGAAATACCATGTTGTCCTGGATTGTTATCATTTTTCGATGAAGGAGGGAAATATTTATCAACTTCATCCTTTCCAATGTTGACAAAATTCTCGGTTACAGTTTCACTACCATCTTTCTCTATACGTTTGATTATCGTGTATTCTTTATCACCCTTTTTGCGCGTTATTCGAGTTTCTTCATTACCGTCACTGTCTCTAAACGTGTTTCTACTTTCAATCGACTATAAATAAACAATTTTCAAATTAATATTTAATTGTGATAATGATTTAAACAAAATATACCCCATCAGGACTCATTATTGTTGATGTTATAACATTTTTACTAAAACTTTGGATTTTTTCACGCGGAATTATTGTCGATTTTCTCGTATTGTTATCAAATATCGTATCCAAATCCTTGATATCCACTCTAGAATTGTATAAATTATTATTTCTGTAAAAATTACTTATTGTTAGTTGTATACTAACTTTCCATCCATATCTTGATCTTCTTTGGTGGGATTGTATCCATGATTCCCCTCGTATCCTGGTTTCAAGAAATGATCTCTCAAGTCTCCCGATTTGCCAGGTCCTTGTTCATTATCTAGAATTTAGTTTTTTGTTAATAAGGAATCGGTAATGGTTTGTTAAACAACTACCATCCTCAAAGAGATTGTTGAAATGTCCAAAATTATCATCAAATTGACCAAAATTACCAAAACCAAAAGATTTCAACATTTCATCCATTTGTTGTTCAAAATATCGACTCATTTCCAATGGATCAGTGAATATATTGAAATTATGCCCATCTCTATTATTAAATGGAACATCTGGGGAACTGTATTTTTGCTATTAGGACAATTTAAGAAACCAACGGTGCGGTGTAGATCTCGAG